>JACCIX010001060.1:0-92894 GCA_025506515.1 Flaveria trinervia
ACGGTCCTCGGGAGGACGGGATCACCGAGCCGGAAACGGTTCTCTCTGATGATGAAGAGGATGAAGTAGAAGAGCTTGCACCAGAGGCAGCATGAGGCTGTAACTACGGGGCGTTTATGAGATGCAAGCCCCTATTTTCGATTGAAACGGAACTGTTGCTGCTGCTCACTGGTGGGTGAGGGAAATAGAGGTTGTTCTTGATATCAGTGAGTGCCGGAAGACCAAAAGGTGAAGTTCGCTACCCACTTCTTTTATGGACTTCGGCTCTATGCTGGTGGGACAATATAGTCCAAGCCAAGGGTAATAGGGCCATTGGGAGAATGAGATGGTCGGAGTTGAAGAAGTTGGTGATCGAGGAGTTCTGTCCTCATAGAGATATGGATAAGGTTGAGAAAGAATTCCTGCAGCTGGAGACGGAACCATGACACCCACCAATAGTATACCACCAATTCAACGAGATGGCATGTCTGGTGCCGGATTAGGTGACAGCTCTGTCTCGAAAGATCAAGAGGTATATTCAGGGTTTGCCAGCGAATATTCACAGGCACATGATTGCTGCCCACGGCCGAGCACGTTTAGGTCGACGGTGGATTTGGCAGGGAGACTGTATGAGAGAGAACGTGGTGGTGACTGAAAGTGGCAAGAAGAACGGTGGTGATCAAAACTAGCAGGGAAGAGGTTTGGTCGAGGTGATGCCTCGATGGGTAATAAGAAGGCACGGGTGGATGACCGACGTGTGGTCACATCAAGTGCGGGGTCAAAGAGGTGCGGAAAGTGTGGGAGAGAGAATAGTGGGGACTGTAGGTTTGGGTCAAATTTGTGCTTTAAATGTGGGATGCGGGGCACATGGCAAGGACTGTCGTATGGTCTGGTGCTTTAACTGTGGTGAGAGGGTCACATGAGCAAGGATTGTAAGGATCCGAGGGCTAGAGTTCTGGGGCGAAGAAGACAGGAGGTGAAGGGCTGAGGGCGAGCGCCAGGGCATTCACTATGACACAAGAGGAAGCTAGGACGGACCCTGATGTTGTGTCCTGTAGGTTTCTAGTGAACCAAACTTTAGCTTCTGTGTTATTTGATTCGGGTGCCAGCAAAAGTTTTATTTCTGCTGCTTTTTGTGCTAAGCTGGTTGTTTGTAGAAGACGTGTTGATGCGCCCTTCAATGTAGAAACTGTCACAGGTAAGTCTACCCGGATCTCTGAGATGATAGAGAACTATGATGTGGAGCTAGAAGGTCATAAGTTTCCTATTAGACCGTTCGTGATGACCTTGGGTGGTTTTGATTTGGTTCTTGGGATGGATTGGTTGGTGGACTTCGAGGCAAACATCGTGTGTCGCAAGAAGATAATTCGTTTGACGGCGACTGACGGGAATTGGTAACTGTTTATGGTGATCGGGTCATGATGATCCCGAAAGTGATCTCAATGGTGGTGGCGGTAAAGTGTATGAGGCGTGGAAGTAGCGCATACTTGGCTTATGTAAAGGATGTGGATATGTAAGGCCCCGTTCCCGGGCAGCTCACAGTTGGTCATTTATTGCACATAAAATATTTTAAAACGTACATTTATTTTTGTAGCGGAATTTAAAACTTTCATTAATAACTAAAAACATGTCATTTCATTCATTTACAACATTTGTTTTCATCTCAAAATACAAAGACATGTCAAAATACGGATGCCAGCCTCAAAAGGCTCCCAGTAGCTTATACATCCATCCCTGCAACTCCTCAGCATCAACATAATACCTGCCAACTATCATGCATACAAAAGTTAGTGACGCTGAGTGAGTTTTAGTTTTTATAATAAATACTTTACTTTCATCAAACCCATTCTTTACTTTATTTCAAATCATACTATACTTACGTACATGCTCACACATCATACGTACACATAGATAATATCATTATTATCTTCATCATTACGTTAGTTAACTTCCGTTCATTCAACGTATATCATTATCTTTCACTGCTCTCTATAGATCCGGTCAGACTTTACCCTCTTCGTGGCACTCAGCCACGATTACTGAGGTCGAATGACAGGGTCTGTATCGTACATTATTATGATAATTCATTCACGTTCATTTCATATGTTCGTTCATTCATACATTATCTTTGGTTCATTACTCTTCATTACATGAATCTTGTCTCATGAAATATCCCCGACTCATGCTCGAAAGTTGATGCTGTGCCGGGGCCTGTACACAAACCCCTGACTCATGTCCGAAGACTGACACAGCACCGAGATACATGACAAAGATCCCATTCGAGTCAATCACAGGGATTGAACTCTATCCGAGTTTGTTGCAACACAAG
The DNA here is from genome assembly GCA_025506515.1 of Flaveria trinervia. Lineage (NCBI taxonomy): Eukaryota > Viridiplantae > Streptophyta > Magnoliopsida > Asterales > Asteraceae > Flaveria > Flaveria trinervia. Next base: position 2,309 of record JACCIX010001060.1, read on the forward strand.
TCGCTCACCTCATACATATGCTTGGCTTTATGCCACACCCTCGAAGTTATGCGTAACTCAGGGACCCATCATATATTTCCCCCCAACATTATGGGTAACAACACCCCCATCGAAATGGGTAACAACACCCCTATCGAAATGGGTAACAACACCCCCATCGAAATGGGTAACAACACCCCCATCGAAATAGGTAACAACACCCATATCGAAATGGGTACCTACACCCCCATCGAAATGGGTAACAACACTGAAGGTCCGTCACAAAGACTGGAACCCTTGCATGCACACTTTAGGATTAGCTGAACCTCACGTGGTTGAGCTTAAGGCATTTAGAGCTGCGCATCTCACTATACTTCGCTTGCAAGCCTCTTACGTTCTTGTTCATTCATAATGCATGCATTCATTCATTACGTTCCTCTTTTCATTATCTTCTATTTATGTTACATAATACTTGCGTTACATTTATTAACGTTCAACGCAAAGCCAAGGGAAGGCATACATACATAATAAGGAACATACACAAAATCATGAACATACACCATCACCATACCGGCAACATCATACATACATAACACACGTCAGACATAAGCCATCACATCATAACCAGGCCTATCTCCCAATATTACCCCTTAAAACCACTTAGAAAACCTTAAGTCCAAATTGGGCGCATGGACCTTCCAGGCGCATGGGCATGAAAATTCTAAGTGTAAAACAGTTTGGGCACATGGGCACTATTTGGGCGCTTTTGCCCTGTTCAGGTGCTTTGCCACTATGCAGGCGCATGGCACCTTTTCAGGCGCATCACCAACACTAAGCCGTTTCAACACTTGGCGCACGGGCACTATTTAGATACATGGCCAACACTTAGGCGCATCGGCCACTGTTTAGGCGCATGGACCACCTCTGGCGTATGGCTAACACTTAGACGCATGGCCAACATGCTGGGCGCATGGGCCACTGTTTAGGCGCATGACCCACTCTTGGCGCATGACCCACTCTTGGGCGCATGGCCAACACTTAGGCGTCTGGCCACCCATGTTGGGCGCATGCGCCACTGTTTAGGCGCATGAGCCACCTCTGGGTGCATGGACCACTGTTCATGTTCATCAAAACATTCTAAAATGTTTTCTATGCTACCAACATCACCCAATTATCATTCGAATGATACCCAAGCACATATCTAACATACTAAGGGCATCTAAGCATGCTAAACATCATCACTAACCCATAATCAACACTAAAACATACATACACACATACATACATACATCATTTCAAACATAAGGCTGTAGACCCACGGTTACTTTCAAAATGTTTACTTAGTATGCATAATAGCCCCAAAAGCGTTGAAAATCAGTAGAGAAGGGTTCTGGAAACTCACCTTGAGCAGCCTTTGAGTAACACCCTTCAAGTTCGAGACCCACCTTCGATTCAGCTCTTGAATCCTGAAAACAAACACTAAAACCAAGAACTTCGGTTAAGAACTCGAAACCCAGCTGAAACCGAGCTCATATAAAAGAAGACTTACCTTTGCAGCTGCTTCTTCCTCTTTCTCTCTCTAGAACCGGGGCTCTCTTTCTCTTCTTTCTTCCTTTCAGCCGAATGAAGAAGATGAGGGAGAAATGGGCGACCATGTCCTTTAAACCTTAAAGTAACAAGGTTTTGTACTTTGTACACTTTATCCCCCTCCACTTGTGCTCATTATCTATTCTTTCTATTTACATTTCTTTTCCTTTTGTTTTAATAAAAATTCGGGGTGTTACAAGTCTACCCCCCTTAAAGAGGTTTCGTCCCTGAAACCCGTCGCTTCTCGAACAGTTATGGGTAACACTGTCTCACCTCTTCTTTGATCTTGCACTTAACTTAGATCCATTAGGCTTCACTGCACCCGCACAAGTGAAACCATCATCCTCGTCAGCCTATTCTTTTCTTCTTATTAATAATGGCCACCAGTTGTTTCTCGTGGTTGGATACTTTTTCCAGCTCAGTGTTCTCTAGTTGCATGATCATATCCTCATCGGTCAAGCTCTTTCTTAGATGAGATGCATGGAACTTCAGATGAATTCCACTTAACTCATCGGGTAGCTCCAGTCGACGTGTCACTTCTCCTACCTTAGCAACAACTGGGAATGACCCTCTACACTTTAGTATTAGCTTTACTCGATTCCAAACCAAGCAATCTGCTTTCTTGGTCGAAGCCTTCCTCATAATTGATTATCGTAGGTCGTCACGGAACTCTGGTTATGCACTGTTGATCAATCCATCTCCTTGCAACATTTGGCGTTCGAGTCATAGATTACTGATCAACTCACCCAGAGATGTACATCTATCTACCTACGTCTATCTTGAACAGTCTAGCAGGAACAAGCGCTCTCTCTCAATTCTATCGCGTAATCCTCTTGGGCATTAGGTAACCTGGTGGACTTACTAACGGGGATTCTACATCGAAGGGCGTATCTATATTCTTACTAGTAACAGGAAACTTAGCACAGTAAGCAGCAGAGATAAAACTTTTTACTAGCACAGTAAGCAGCAGAATCAAATAACACTAAGGCTAAAGTTTGGTTTACTAAAAACGTACCTGACGTAACATCGGGGTCCGTCCTAGCTTCCTCCGATCTTCTTCACTCCCGAACCTTCCGCCCTCGGCTTCTTGCAATCCCTGCTTATGTGACCTTCCTCACCACAAGAATAACACCTCCCCATACCGCAGTTCTTTGCCACATGTCCAGTCCTTCCACAACGGAAACAGACATTGCTCCGCAATCTACATTCCCCGGGGTGCCTGTGTCCACACTTGTCACACCTTTCCGACCCCGTATCAGTTATGACCACACGCTGATCATCTACTCATGCACCTTTATCACCTGGAGCAGCTCCGCCACGTCCAATTTGCTTCCCGTTCCATTCTTAATCACCCTATCCTTTCTTGCTACCTTCAATCACCATCACAGATCTTTCATCATACGGTCTCCCCACCAAATTAACCGCCTACCTAAACATGCTCGGTCAGGCAGCGATCATGTGCCTACGAATGTCCGCCGGAAAGCCCTGAATATACCTCTTGATCTTTCGCGAAAGAGGTGTCACCTGATCCGGCACTAGACGTGCCATCTCGTTGAATTTAGTGGTATACTGCTGATGTGTCATCGTTCCCGCCTCCAGCTGCGGGAACTCCCTCTCAAATTTATCCATCTCACGGTGAGGTCAGAACTCATCAATCACAACCCTTTTCAACTCTGACCATCTCAACCTTCTGATAGCCCTGCTTCCTTCAACCTGGACAATATTGTCCCACCAACACAAGGCTGAGTCCACAAAAGAGTGAGTGGCAAACTTCACCTTCTGGTCCTCTCGGCACTCGCTGATCTCAAGGACAGCCTCCATCTCCCTCACCCATCAGTGAGCAGCAGCAGCAGTGCCATTACCATCAAAGGTAGAGGGCTTGCACCTTTGGAATGCCCCATAATTATAGCCTCATGATGTCTCAGGCACAAGCTTTCTTCCTCCTCTTCCTCATCAGTAGGGATAACCATCTCGGCCTCCGGTTGCTTCCTCCTTCCCGAGGACCTATTCCTCTCCTTCCTTTCGCCTCTCTAACAGCTTTAATCACTTCGGTCACTACAGACGGTAAAACTGTTTGCATGACCTGGTGTTACTTCCTCAGCAATCGCCTCCCTAGCTGAGGCATTCAAACTACATTCTCATTCTCTTCGCTCCGCCGGCCATGAACCTCAGGGTTCTCATGGTCGTCTCAGGATCCTTAGCACTACTCCTAGTCATATGTGAATGGCCTCTGCCTCTAGGAGCCTTGGAAGATTTTTGCCCAACCATCCTCTAACACACTATAAGTTTCAGACACCACACGGTCATTCAAGGTAATAACTCAGTTTATGTCAAGTATAATAAGTCCCTAATTACAGTGGCCATTGTGATTAGCCACTTACTTTACTCTTCATACCCCAAGCATTTTCTATCCTGACTACATCAGTATCTAAATCTACACCAAAGCACACTAGCCATATACATGCGCACATAACACCGGTTAACATTACTTACTTTAAACGTTTACATAAACCTTTACTGGCAGGTACGTAGCTACTAGGACTGGCATCCCTTTCCTTTTAGTGCCACTCTCAGTTTAAGATTAGGTTTTTCAAAATATTTACCCAATTCACTTAAACATTGGCTCTGATACCAACTTGTAAGGCCCCGTTCCCGGCACCTCACATTTAGTCATTCATTGCCATAAAACATTTTAAACGTACATTTATTTTTGCAGCGGAATTTAAACTTTCATTAATAACTAAAAACATGTCATTTCATTCATTTACAACATTTTTTTTCATCTCAAAATACAAAGACATGTCAAAATACAGATGCCAGCCTCAAAATGTTCCCAGTTGCTTATGCATCCATGCCTGCAACTCCTCAGCATCAACATAATACCTGCCAACTATCATGCATACAAAAGACAGCGATGCTGAGTGAGTTCTAGTTTTTATAATAAAACACTTTACTTTCATCAAAATGTTCTTTACTTTATTTCAAATCATACTATACTTACGTACATGCTCACACATCATAAGTTCATATAGATAATATCATTATTATCTTCATCATTATATTCGTTAACTTCCGTTCATTCAACGTATATCATTATCTTTCACTGCTCTCTATAGATCCGGTCAGACTTTACCCTCTTCGTGGCACTCAGCCACGATTACTGAGGTAGAATGACAAGGGTCTGTATCGAACATTATTATGATAATTCATTAACGCTCATTTCATACGTTAAAGTTCATTTCATATGTTCGTTCATTCATACATTATCTTTGTTCATTACTCTTCATTACATGAATCTTGTCTCATGCAATATCCCCGACTCATGCTTGAAAGCTGATGTTGTGCTGGGGCCTGTACACAAACCCCCGACTCATGTCCGAAGACTAACACAGCACCGGGATACGTGACAAAGATCCATTCGAGTCAATCATAGGGATTGAACTCTATCCAAGTTTGTTGCAACACAAAGTCGCTCACCTCATACATATGCTTGGCTTTATGCCACAACTCCGAAGTTATGCGTAACTCGGGTAACCATCATATATTTCACCCCCAACATTATGGGTAACAACACCCCCATCGAAAAGGGTAACAACACCCCCATCGAAATGGGTAACAACACCCCCATCGAATTGGGTACCTACACCCCCATCAAAATGGGTAACACACTCCCATCGAAATGGGTACCTACACCCCCATCGAAATGGGTACCTATAACCCCATCAAAATGGGTAACACAATGAAGGTCAGTGACAGAGACTGGAACTCTTGAGTGCACTCTTTAGGATTAGTTGAACCTCACGTGGTTGAGCTTAAGGCATTTAGAGCCATGCACTTCACTATACTTCGCTTGCAAGCCTCTTACGTTCTCGTTCATTCATAATGCATGCATTCATTCAATACGTTCCTCTTTTCATTATCATCCCTTTACATTACATAATACTTTAGTTACGTTCATTAACGTTCAACATAAAGCCAAGGGAAGACATACATACATAATAAGGAACATACACATAATCATGAACATACACCATCACCATACAGGCAACATCATACATACATAACACACGTCAGACATAAGCCATCACATCATAACCAGGCCTATCTCCCAATATTACCCATTAAAACCACTTAGAAAACCTTAAGTCCAAATTGGGCGCATGGGACCTTCCAGGCGAATGAGCGTGAAAATTCTAAGTGTAAAACAGTTTGGGCGCATGGGCACTATTTGGGCGCTTCTGCCCTGTTTAGGTGCTTTGCCACTATGCAGGCGTGTGGTACCTGTTTAGGCGCATCACCAACACTTAGCCCTTTCAACACTTGGGCGCATGGGAAATATTTAGGCGCATGACCAATACTTGGGCGCATGGCCAACACTTAGGCGCATGGGCCACTGTTTAGGCGCATGGACCACCTCTGGGCGCATGGCCAACATGCTGGGAGCATGGGCCACTGTTTAGGCGCATGACCCACTCTTGGGCGCATGGTCACACTTAGGCGTCTAGCCACTCATGCTGGGCGCATGGGCCACTGTTTAGGCGCATGAGCCACCTCTGGGCACATGGACCACTGTTCATGTTCATCAAAACATTTTGAAATGTTTTCTATGCTACCAACATCACCCAATTATCATTCTAATGATAGCCAAGCATAGATCTAGCATACTAAGGGCATCTAAGCATCCTAAACATCATCACTAACCTATAATCAACATTAAAACATACATACATACATACATACATACATCATTTCGATCATAAGGCTGTAGACCCATGGTTACTTCCAAAAGTTTACTTAGTATGCATAATAGCCCTAAAAGCGTTGAAAATCAGTAGAGAGGGGTTCTAGAAACTCATCTTGAGCATCCTTTGAGCAACACCCTTCAAGTTCGAGACTCACCTTTGATTCAGCTCTTGAATCCCGAAAACAAGCACTAAACACCAAGAACTTCGGTCAAGAACTCGAAACCCAGCTGAAACTGAGCTCATATAAGAGAAGACTTACCTTTGCAGCTGCTTCTTCCTCTTTATCTCTCTAGAACCAGGGCTCTCTCTCTCTTCTTTCTTCCTTTTAGTCGAATGAAGAAGATGAGGGAGAAATGGGCGACCATGCCCCTTTAAACCTTAAGTAATAAGGTTTTGTACTTTGTACACTTTATCCCACTCCACTTGTGCTCATTATCTATTCTTTCTATTTACTTTTCTTTTCTTTTCATTTTAATAAAATTCGGGGTGTTACAGGATACGCCATTCGAGACGCCATTCGAGATTCGTAGCTTCTTGGTTTGGCGGGCTATTATAGAAGGTTTATCCAAGACTTTTCTTAGATTGCTTCTCCACTAACCACGTTGACCCGGAAGGATGTGAAGTTTGTATGGGGTCAAGCTCAATAGAAGGCATTCGAAGAATTGAAGGCGAGATTGACTCAAGCTCCTGTTCTGTCATTACCCGATGGAAGTGAAGATCTAGTGGTTTATTTTGATGCTTCTTATTCGGGGTTGGGATGCGTGTTAATGCAGAGAGGGAAGGTTATAGCTTGTGCATCTCGGCAGTTGAAGGTTCATGAGGCCAATTACCCTACTCATGACTTAGAGCTAGCAGTCGTGGTTTTTGCGCTAAAGATTTGGAGGCACTATCTTTACGGGACGAAGTGCACCATATTTACCGACCACAAAAGCTTGAAGTACCTCTTTGAGCAGAAGGACCTGAACTTGAGGCAGAGAAGATGGTTGGAGCTTATAAAGGATTATGATTGTGAGATCCACTATCATCCGGGCAAAGCCATGTAGTGGCAGACGCCCTTAGCCGAAAGGAGAGACCCGAGCCGATTCGGGTGAAAGCCTATCAGTTGATCATGACCTCAAACGTGATGAAGCAAGTTAAAGAGTTTCAAGACAAGGCATTGAAAGAATATCATCTTAACTCTGAAAGAATGAGAGGTATGGTCGCAGAATTGGGTGAGAACACCCTTGGTGTTAGAACCCGATTTGGATGGGTGTGGATTCCATATTTTGGGGATCTACGGATGAAGATTTTGGATGAAGCTCAGAAGACTCGATACTCCATTCATCCAGGTGCCACAAAGATGTATCAAGATATGAAGAAGGATTACTGGTGGCCGGGTATGAAATGCGACGTAGTGGAGTATGTGAGTAAATGCCTTACTTGTCTACAGGTGAAGGCCGAGCATCAGAAGCCGTATAGGAAGATTCAACCTTTGGATATACCGGAATGGAAGTGGGAGCACATCACCATGGATTTCATTATGAAGTTTCCGCGTACTCTGAAAGGGTATGATGTCATATGGGTGATTGTGGACCATCTGACGAAGAGTGCTCACTTCCTACCGATCCGCGAGACATATTCATCTGAAAGGTTGGCGGATCTATTCATCAAAGAAATTGTAACTCGTCATGGTGTGCCGGTGTCTATTGTATCTGATCGTGACACCCGGTTTACATCCAAATTCTAGAAGAAATTCCACGAAGCCATGGGAACGAGGTTACATATTAGCACGGCTTATCATCCCCAAACTGATGATCAGTCAGAAAGGACCATTCAGACATTGGAAGACATGCTTAGGGCATGTGTGATTGATATTGGGGGAAGTTGGGATGACCACTTACCGTTAGTCGAATTCTCATACAACAACAGCTATCATGCCAGCATTGGTATGCCACCATATGAGATGCTATACGGTAGGAGAAGCAGAACACCCGTTTGTTGGGGTGAGATTGGTCAGAAGGAATTGGGGAGCGTCGAGGTAATCAAGGCTACGACTGAGAAGCTTGAGAAGATCAAGGCCTTCATGAAGGCAGCCAAAGATAGACAGAAGTCGTATGCCGATAAACGACGCAGACCGATTGAGTTCCAGGTGGGTGACCGGGTTATGTTGAAGGTCTCACCTTGGAAGGGCATCATTCGTTTTTGAAAGCGGGGCAAGTTAAGCCCAAGATACATAGGCCCTTTCCGAATCATTGCTCGAGTTGGAGAGGTGGCCCATAGATTGGAGTTACCAGATGAGTTAAGTGGAATTCACCCGACATTCCATGTATCTCATATGAGAAAGTGCTTGGCAAATGAAGATATGATTTTTCCATTGGAATCGAAGTAGACGAACGGCTCAATTATGTGGAGCAACCAGTGGCAATCATCGATCGAAAAGAGAAAATACTAAGAAGTAAAGTGGTTCCTCTCGTGCATGTACAGTGGAAGCACAGGAAGGGATCCGAGTCAATGTGGGAGACTGAGGAAGAAATGAGACAGCATTATCCACATTTGTTTGAGGAATAACAGGTTTCGGGGACGAAACCTATTTAAGGGGGATGGACATGTAATACCCGGTTATTTATCTATTTTGAAGCCAACAAAAGGAAAAAAAGGGAAATAAGTCCAAAGTCGAGGGACCGAACTCGCCAACGAAAGAAAGATGGGTGGTGAGGGTATATAAGGGAGAGGGCAGCCCTTACCCTCTCCCCACACTCATATTTCAGCCAAACAAGAGAGGAGAAGAGAGAAAGGAAGAAAAAAGAAAGAAGTGTTGGTTCGAGTGACCAAAATCATTGAGAAGTGGGTCAAATCAAAGCTCTCCTCATTGTGGTCATTTGTGTGAGTTCTAGGACCCCTCCTTTAAATGTTTTAGAATGATTTGGGGCTGGAGAACATCTGAAAATCGGCTTTTTGAGTGTGTATGTCTGTGACCCGTATGCATATGTGTATGTGTGTGTATGATCCGTTTAAGCCTTGTTTGTGAGCTTGTTGTGCTTGAATAGTATTGTGGTATGCATCGCTAAGGTTTAGGATGGTCGATTTAGGCTTAGAATGGGTTTAGATGAGCTTGGAGGTCGAAAATGGCAGATTGGGTTCGGGATGAACTGCATTCTGCATCAGCTAGGGCTAGGCGACCGAATGGAGGCCATACGGCCAAATGGGGTGCGATTGGGGTCCATTCGCACGATTGAGGGTCCATTCGTATGATTGGGTGTTCATTCTCATAAGTGCTCATCCGTATTAGTTCTATTTGCATGAGGTCCATCCGCATTAAGTCCATTCGCATGATTGGGTGTTCATTCGCATGAGTGTTCATCCGCATTGGTTCATTCGTATCATGTTTAGTCGCATGGAGGCCATGTGACTAAAGGGTGTCCATACGCCCAAATGGGGCTGTTGTACCTGAGGAGAATGGCAGTTTAACTTTTGACTTTCGGGAGAAAGTGCAGATGTAAGTTTTGACGTAAAGGTTCACGTAAGAGCATGTAAGATGACGGTTGAGGCCTTATAGAGCATGTTGGGCATGATGATGATGTTGTTGCATTATTATGCATGTTATGTATGTATGATGTTGCCATGTATGATGATGATGACTGTGTATGATATGTTCCCTATTATGATGTATGTTTATCTTTCCGTGGCTTTGCGATGAATGTGAATGAATGAAATGAAGTATTATGTAACGTAAAGTGAAAGATAATGAAAGAGGAACATGAAGTAAGAATACATGCATTAATGAACGATGAAGTAATGAAAGTCTTGCAAGCACCGGATGTCGGGACACGCCATTAAGGTGTTAGCCCAACGGTGTACGGGTTCACTACCCCGGGAGGATGCACATCGGGGTCTTTCTTTGTGATTGACCATATGCATGAACCATTGTTGCGTGCCTTACGTACTGTGACCATTTGGTGCCGAGCATCACCGATGAAGGTCTTTTATAGGCTTAGGTCCAGTACCACGAGACTGAAGGGCATAGCATATGACAGTGGTATACCTGAACTTTACCTTAGGTATGGTGACCATTTGGTGTTGAGCACCACCGATGAAGGTCTTTTATAGGCTTAGGTCCAGTACCACGAGAATAAAGGGTAAAGTTCATGGTGATGACGAATGGATAAGATGTAATGATGAACGAATGAGTGAAAGAAGGAATGAATGAATGAATGAAAGTTAACGAATGATGAAGATAAAAATTATTATCTATGTGTACGTATGATGTATGATCGCATGAAAGAAAAGAACGGTTTTAACGAAAGAAAAGTATGTTTTATTTTATAAAACTAGAACTCACTCAGCAACGCTGACTTTGATGTGTTTGCAGTTGGCAGGTAATGATTGCTGAGGATGGCACGAGATAACTACTCAGCTCTTTTGGGATGGCATCCATTTATATAATGTTTTTGTGATGTAATGCAACAATGTATTTTGTAACCGATTAATGATGTATTATTATGCAAAAGCTACTATATTGAAATGAAATGTCATTTTTAATTGTTTCCGCTGTGATGCTTTATGAGATACAATGTAATTATATGTTTTATGTGCGATGAGAATGCAGCTGTAAGCGTCCCGGGAACGGGGCCTTACATAGATCCACATCTTCTCTATGGAAGACGTTTTTATTAATGAAACGTCTTCCAAAAAACAAACACTCTGAGCACTCAAAACCTTTTCTCGCATCTGTGTGCGCATAGATGAAGAGGTGAGGAAGAGGTTTTGGTAAAAAACAAACACCACCTTAATGTCTCAATTGATAGGGACTGATACCAAAATTAAAAAAAAAAGCTGAATTTACACTAGAAATGCTTTATTGTCATATTACATTAATACAAAATTCTAACACCTGATTCGATCCTGAAACTAAGAATCCTAAAGTATAATTCGGTAAAATTAACAGAATGAGAGGAATCGAAAATCAATAAGCAAAACCACAACCTAAAAAATAATGTAGACAATTACAAATCACCTAGAATTATGACCGAAAGGAGAAGGTCGATGTCGATGAAGAAATGGAATGTTGAAAGAGCCAAGAAAGATAGGTTGCTAAAGCGACTCAATAATTTATCGATTTTGACAAAGTTGGATATCTAAAATGTATCTTTAACATATCTTTTAACATGTATATTTTTAAAATGTCTATTTTTCTTCTTATTTCTCTCAAAATTGGACCCCAAGATTTTTTCCTCAAAATGTTCCCTCCACATAAGACGTCAACACCTCCTTAGGTAGAGGGTGGGCGCTTATATAGCGGGTCACTCAAAATCATACACGTTTCCTTTTATGGTGTCGGGCGCCTCCTTAGTGTGGGCATAAGCCTCCTAGCGAGGGCGGCCACTCCTTAGCGCTGGTGGGCGCCTTTATAGAAGGTAGATTTTGAGTGGCTAGGCACTAGCGCCTTGTCTAAAGAGACGTCAACCAACGCCTATTTTGAATGAGGCATTTTGAGAAGAATATCTTTAGGGTGACATTTTGATGGAAGTGTGGGTAAAAGTGACATTTTAGAAACTTTCCCATTTTATATTGGATTATGTTTCCTTGTCTTTGTTCATAAAATAAAGAAAATATAGAATGAGAAAAAGAGTGAAAGAGTGTTGAATTTTTCGGCCAAAGAAAAAACAAGATTCTTGAGAACTTGATTGATAACATAGAGTGAAGCACTACAAACTACTACCAGAGGTGTAATTTTTTTTCTTTTTTGCAATAACTGATTTCTTACATGAGTGTGTTAGTGAGTGGTTATCATATTAGCTCATTAGCTAGATTGAAAATTGCTTGGTGCGGTGACTGACATACCTTAATGTTTAGGGGTAGTCTTCGCTACCCCTCAACGTTTTACGGGTAGTGTAAAAGAAAGAAAAATTACGTTTTTATACAAAAAAATAAAAAAAACAGTTTTACGTTACCATTGAGAAAAAATTACGTTACCCCTATTTTTTTTAAACTCAAACATTTCATAGAAAGTTTTAAATTCTATAAAAATACTCTTATATTTAATAAAAAACATTATATTTTATAAAAACATTAATAACAAATTAGCCTAAGATTCTCAACAATAAGCCCAAATTTAAAATAAGCCCAAAATTTAAACACCTTAAATAGCCTAACAAACTTACAAACCCAAATTTAAAATAAGCCCAAATTTTAAACACCTTAAATAGCCTAACAAACTTACAAGTCAAAATACTCATAACACAGATAACTTACAAAAATTACCGGGTATTCCCCAATCCTAACTATCACCGTTCACCCTTGTCCCATTCGGCCATCTACTATAGTCGATCACCCAGTTGCCGACCGACCGACCATCGCCATCCACCGTCCGACATCCGCCGATCACCCATTTAGCCTTGCCACCACCGACATGCGCTACTCATCTAATCTTTTTGTTTCACCAAATCATGAGTTCAAGGTAAATTTTCTAGGTTTTTTTTCCTCTTTTACACTATGAATTTAGAGATTTAGGGTTTATATTGTTAAATTCTAATATATAAGTGTTATTTGTTATAATAATTAGTGATTTGGACGATTTCAAAATGAGGATATTAGTTAATTGTTCTAATATTTAGGGTTTGTGCAATTAGTTATATGAAATAGAGATTTGAAAGATGAGTTAGAGATTTGATATTGAAATTAGGGATTTTAATGTGTTTTTTTATTGTAATTTGTAATCTTATTATGTTATTTGTTATAAAAATAGGGATTTGAAAGATGAAAAAACAATTTTTTTGACAATTTCTTAAAAGAAAATTTTAAGAGTAAGATATTAGTTCTAATAATAATATTAATATTGGGTCAACAACTCTTTCAAGTTTCATTCTCACGGTTTTAAATGAATTTGATTCAAATGATTTTTCTTCGGATCCCTTTATGTTTTTTTTCTTTTATTAATATAATATGTACCGTAGAAATTTTTTTACTTTACCTCTAAACTTTTGTTCCAGATCCGCCACTGGACCTTGGTGTGTATACCATTGGTGAAAATCATAATAGTGTTCTTATCTTCTTATATGGCAACCTCTTCTAAGTTGTTATATCTAAACATCGTATGGATGTTATGGAAGTTTCATAATCTATATATAGATCTTGATACGATTTATGTTAAAAAGTTTTAAAAATATACATGTCAAAACACGTTTTCGTTTCTGATCTTTTTAATAAGCCAAGTTCAAATCTAATAAGGTTCAACCAGTGGTGATGATGTGTCAAGTAAAGAGAGAGAGGGAGAGAGTTAGGTAGGGTAAAAGTGGTAGTTCCTAATATTATTCATTGTGATTTAGTGAACTAATTTATTTTACATATATTTAATTGAAAATGGGTATGGTCCATATATATAACTTAACTTATTACATCTACTCTCCTCACACTAAGCGCAATCTAACCATTCACCTAACATAAAAATTTAATGCCCATCAAAGTTATAAAACATTCATGTTACAGATTTTTGTAACATGTGTAAAATTGGACCACCCATACAATTTTTTTTAATTTAAAAACCTACAAAGTTACAATATAGGCAAGTGGTGGCGGACATACCTTATATTCGGGGGTAGTTTCCGTTAGCCCTCAACGTTTTACGGGTAGTTTTAAAAAAAAAATTAATTTTTATACAAAAAAAATATATGGTTTTACGTTACCATTGAGAAAAAATTACGTTACCCCTAAATTTTTTTAAACTCAAATACTTGATAGAAAGTTTTAAATTTTATAAAAATACTCTTATATTTAATAAAAAAACATTATATTTTTTAAAAACATTAATAACAATTAGCCTAAAATTCTCAATAATAAGCCCAAATTTAAAATAAGCCCAAAATTTAAACACCTTAATAGCCTAACAAAATTACAAGCCCAAATACCCATAATACAAATAACTTACAAAAATTACCGGTATTCTCCAATCCCAACTATCGTCGTTCACCCTTGTCCCATTCGGCCATCCTACTATAGTTGATCACCCAGTTGCCGACCGACCGACCACCGCCATCCAACGTCCACCATCCGCTAATCACCCCGTTGTTTACCCCCCGTCCCATTTAGCCTTGCCACCACCGACGTGCGCTACTCATCAAATTTTTCTGTTTCACCAAATCAAGAGTTCAAGGTAAATTTTCTAGGTTTTTTTTTCCTCTATTACACTATGAATTTAGGGATTTAGGGTTTATATTGTTAAATTCTAATATATAAGTGTTATTTGTTATAATAATTAGTGATTTGGAAGATTTCAAGATAAGGATATTAGTTAAATGTTCTAATATTTAGGGTTTGTGCAATTAGTTACATGAAGTAGAGATTTGAAAGATAAGTTAGAGATTTGATATTGAAATTAGGGATTTTAATGTGTTTTTTTATTGTAATTTGTAATCTTATTGTGTTATTTGTTATAAAAATAGGGATTTGAAAGATGAAAAAACAAGTTTTTTTGACAATTTCTTAAAAGAAAATTTTAAGAGTAAGATATTAGTTCTAATAATAACATTGATATTGGGTCAACAACTTTTTTAAGTTTAATTCTCATGGTTTTAAATGAATTTGATTCAAATGATCTTTTTTTGGATCCCTTTATGTTTTTTTATTAATATAATATGTATCGTAAAAAAAATTTTACGTTACCCCTGAACTTTTGTTCCAGATCCGCCACTGTAGGCAAGTTATAGTGGTCATTCATTGAGTTTTTTTTCTTTCAAAAAAGTGTTGGTGAAAAAGTATTTACTAAAATATGTGATTTAAAAGATATTATAATTTGAGTGTATTTTTATATTTATATTTTTTATAAATATATTTTCTTTTAACCAATTTACCTTATTATTATCTTGTAAAATAGGAAACCAAGTAACAAACCTATCATTCCTTTCAACTCTCAAGATGTGATGATTTAGTTAATGACTAGCTCAAGGTGTGTTAACTTTGCCAATAATTATTTTTTAAAATTGTTGTTTAAAAAATAATTTGTTAATTGGAAAATTTTTGTTCAAAAGGTTACTTTGTAAAATTAATTATTTGATCTGAATCTACCATTTCGTTTTAGTATGATAATTATATTTGATATTTAAGAACCATTCTTTTGATTTATAATTTTTGATAAACTTTTCATTTTAGAGGTTGAATTCTCTAACATTAACACTAATATATAAATATATTAACAAGTAAATGAGGTTCTCTGTTTAAGAAATTGTATTACTCGCTTTTGCTTTTAAAAATATACAAATGATTGACATACTGTGTTTTCCCCTCTATCATTAATCTTTGAGTAAATTACAAATTTTGTCCTTTAAGTATGTTTAAAATTATGGATCTTGTCTTTAAACTTTAATAATTACGCTGAACGTCCTTTATTTAAAAATTTATCACGTTTTATGTCATTTCTACTAACTGAAGTTAACTTTTTCAGTTACTTTTGTGTGAATGTACCATTTTGTTTTATCCCTTAAAGGACGAAATCTGCAATTTTCCTTAATCTCTTACTATTTCGATTTTGTTTTTATTTTATTTACTTTATTTTTTTAATCAACTTTTATTTTATAAACTTATCTGAAATATGATTGCTTAAATATTTTTCTATAAAATATAATTTTATCTATAGGTTTTCTTTAATTTATTATATATTTTTGTTTTTAAAAATTAGTTATCTACCTTTCTAATAATACGAGAACAAGATGGAGAGTATAAAATATTTTTATGATATAAAATTTAAACTACTAATCGATTTTGTTTCATCATTGTTTTTCTATTACCTTTTTATTATAAGAATTTTTGTCTATTTTAAATAGTTTGACTTACAGTTTATATTAGAAACATATTAGAGATCACATGATTTTAGTATATAGTTTTTTATATTTTACTTGGTTATAATTATTTTAAGTTGAGCTATATGTATAATTAAACATTAATAAATATACGGAGTATTTAAGTGTTTTTACTTAGAAAAAGGTTCAATAAACTTAATCGTAAAACAAAACCAAATCAAACCCTTAGTAATTGTTTGGTTCGGTTTCATTTTAAATTTAAGTGGTTTGGTTTTGATTTTCATTGGTAAAAAAATTATTATTAACAGTTAAAATAAAACCATGAACAAAAGTACATTTAAAAAAAATTTTGAATGTTTTTTTATTTAAAAACTCCGAGTAGTTCTTTAGTAACTTTTTTGTATATTTTATTTTGAAATAATGTAACATGCTATCACAATATATTTATATTTACAAAAAAACCATTTGTTTGAATACGAAAAATTAAAAATTCATATCATAAACCAAAATCTTACTTTCTTCAACTGGTTTCGAATATAAACCCTAAACCAAATAACTTGAAACAATTAAAAAATCTTGTACCAAAAAAGTTAAAAATCTAGTTGTCTAATATCTATTACTTTTATTACAAAGGTAATGAACAAATTGAACAAATTGAACAAATAAAAAATTTATAAGAAAATAAAAATCTATAAATAAAATTACATTTTATAAAAAAACTAAATTATTACTAATACTTATGATTATTTTTTAAAAAAAAGGGGTCTAAATATAAATAAAAGTAAAGAAAATAAAATAAAATAAAATAAAATAAAATTAAAATAATAACACATTTGTCATTTTAAGGGTTAAGGGTAAAATGACCATTAAGAAAATAAGTTTATTAAAATAAAACTGGTTAGAAAAAAGAAAATTTTTTTGAGAGAAATAAAGTAAATAAAATAAAAACAAAAAGGAAAAAAATAAAATGTTAGTAAAAATTACAGATTTCATCCATGGGTAAGGGTAAAATGATATTTTACAAAAAACTAACTAAAATAGTTAACTTCAGTTAGTAAAAAGAATATAAAGCGTGATAAATTTTTAAATAAAAACGCTCGGTGTAATTATGAAAGTTTAAGGATAAAATCCATAATTTTAAGTATACTTAAGACAAAATTTGTAGTTTACTCTTAATCTTTTATGGTACATAACTTTTCTTTGAACTACGTTAAACAACTTACAAATTATTTGTATGTTGTTGAAAACAAAAAAGATAATTATTCATTTGTTACTATTACAGAGTATAATTTATTTAAACTATTTTTCCAATGTTTAATTTCATAAAGTTTATATGATAATTCTCTATTTTTTATTATCAATACTAATAAAAGAAGATTTTATATACAATTTGTCACAATTCTAGAGCTACTAAGTCTTATTTTCTTGCTTCTCTCATTTAATAAATACCACATTAACTATTATTTAATTCTTTTCATATTACATATATTTTTTTTAATAATAGATCTTTCTACAAATGCAATTTGTAGAAAATATTTTTTTCTACAAATAAGAAATTTTTCAAAAAAAAAATCAAACTTTTAAAAAACATAATATATTTTAAAACCTATGGCTTGTAAATATAAAATTCTTAAGAAATAAAAGTAATTAAATTTCAAAGTTATAATAAATAAATTATTAAATATGCCATTTTTTCTATACGATTTGTTTTGAAATAATTTGTTTAAAATCCAACTTTAAAAAACAAAAATATTAAAAAAAAAGTTTAAAATATGATATCATTCATCAAACAATGTAATGTAATCCGCAAGAAGGAGGGCTTGATCCTCCCGACCTTGTGGTTAACAGCCACACGCTCTAACCAACTGAGCTATTCCAGCTTATCTTTATAGTTTGCTAAAGCAAAAGATATATCTAATCATATAACACACCGTGATATAATCTTTTGTTCAACCAACTTTCACCAAAATGAACCAACTATAACACACCGTGATACAGATGCCTTTAATCATCTTTATGTGCTGGTGTGAAGTGTGAACACAATCCACACATGTTTTTTGAATGCTAGAATAACACAATTCATACATGATTCATGACTATGAACAACATGCCAATTTTTTTAATTATTATATTTATTTTTGTATTCTTATGGTATTTAGACATGTATTTTCAAATTACTTAACTCTTTGTTAATAACTTATAAATACAAATACTTATTTTATATATTATTGCAGATTTTTTATTATACTATTCATTTCCGTTCTATTTTAATTATAGAGTAATAACCTCTCATATATTAATTCTTACTATTCGAGAGAAAGTGAGATGGTCATCGTTGATATGAAAGTCGTAAAATTAAAAAAAAAAGAATTAAAAATCTGTATAAATGGTCCAGTATCCTTTTTACATTCTTACCTCCAATATGGTGTATATGTGGGTTCCATATTGGATGGCTACCTATTTTGTAACCACTAGTATTTAAAAACAAGTCGTGATCATCGTCTAATGTATCGTCCCGTATCATCAACGTAGAATATAACTACATTAAAAGACAATTATAATTAACATATATAGATTAGGGGAATGAATTTCCAATTTAACAAAAAAATATATGAATCTGGTATGAAATTCACGTCGGTGTTCAGTTTATACAATGTCAAGTTAGTTTCGGATATTTCAAACCATAATTAGTTGGATTGAGAGAGTGAAACCTTTTTATTAAACTTTTATTTTAGTATTTATATCAAAACTTAGAAAAAGACTGTTGATTTTACTTTAAGCGTAATTATGTTGTTATAACTTATTCATTTGTGATTTTCTTCTGTGTATTTGATATTTTGAAGAAGTAACGAAAAATGCCAGATGTGACTGTGTTCGACCTATTAACCCATGAACATATCTATTTTATTTCCTAATCAAGATAAAACTCAAAGCTTTGTTCAACTTGTCTGTTAATAAAATCATTTTCATTCAATTTTAAAGAAATATGATTTCTTTCTTTGTTTGAAATTATATAAAATTATTATGTACCCTTCTTGATATTTAAGGTGGTGACGCATGTTGGGGGAATTTTAACATAACTTTCTTTGGATAGTGGTGGTCCAACTAATAAAAGGATAGTCAAAAAGTAAACTTATGTAGCAAAAGAATCAAAATATTCGACCACAATAATCGCTTGGGGTCAAAGACTCAAAGATACAACAGATGATCGATTTAAGAAGAAGAGGAGATCTTACATGGAATTGAACAAAAAAACATGAAATGATCAAATAAGTGTGAACACGTATAATGAATACAACACTGATAAAAAGGGTGTAATGATATCTGTTCAAATTATAACGTCGTCTTTATTTAACAAATGACAAGATGAGACTTGAAGAGACAAAATAAAAAGGTTTAAAGTTGTTTTAATCTTTTAGCATAAAGATCATAACAATATATATGTGAACATTAATGATCATATAGTGCATAATAATATATTTAAATTGTTGTTAATTTGGGAAATCAATTTTTAATTTATTAACTTTGAAAGTTAGTAAGTAAATAATTATGCCGTGTAACATTGAATACAAGTTAATAAGTTGATTTTAAAAAAATTAAAAAGTAGATTTTGAAAAACTAAATGAAGTTACTTTTAAAAAGTTACTTATCAAAAGTAACTTTTAAAATTTCCAACACCGATAAAAAAAATATATATGATGATATGGTGTATTGATCTATTCAAAGTATAAAATCATCTTTATTTAACAGATGTGTAACACCCGGTTATTTTTCTAAAAAACAAGAAGTTAAGAATAAAAGAAAGAAAAGCTATAAGGTCTAAGTGGAGGGACCAAAAGTGTTCAAAAGGACAAAACTTTGAAAAGTTGGTGTAAAGATGGGCATGGCCGCCCACCCTCACTTCACATCACCATTTTCTTCGGTTCTAGTAAGAGAAAGCAGAAGAGAACTCTCGGTTTGTGGAAGAAGAAGAAGAAGTGAACGAATTCAAGGTAAGATTCGTGGTTTTTACATGTTTATGACGGGTTTCACCCCGATTATGTGTTTGTATGCTTATGGGTTGTGTTTGTGCTTGGGTGTGTGTGTTTTTGGTGTTGTTTCTAGGTATTTTGAAACTCTTTGCAAGCGGGTTAGAAGGAAGAACACCCACATTGCACCAGGTGAGTTCTAGACCCTGGTTTTTACTTGTTTACAAATATCCTTGGGGCTGAAAATGTATGTAAAAGATTTTCAAATGTTTGAGTATGTATGCCCGTATGTTTTGTGCATGAATGAATGTGATTCTTGAATGCTTATAGGTTATTCATGTTTAGAATAGCCACATTAAGCTTAGAACAGATGGATTCGAGGATTTGGGTTGAAAATATACTGGAAACACGTTGAACAGAAGGTCCATGCGCCTAGATAAGGCTCATGCGCCTGAAAATGCAATAGTAAGAACTAAGTGTGATCCATGCGCCCAACAGTAGCCCATGCGCCCAAACAATAGCCCATGCGCCTAAGACTACCTTAGAAATGATAAAGTACAGCCCATGCGTCTGAACAGTGGCCCATGCGTCTAGAAATGTTAGTTGGACGACTAAATGTAGGGCCATGCGCCCCAAATAGTGCCCATGCGGCCAAGTGGCCCATGCGCCTAAATGTCCATGCGCCTGAATTGTTCATGCGCCTAAAGTGAAAATGCTTAAGTGTTGGCTGATGCGCCTACATAAGGATGAAACGCCCGAACAGGGCTCATGCGCCCAAATAGTTCCCATGCGCCTAAGACTTAGAAATTTTTACAGAATTTTTTGTGAGTCTGTGCCTTAGGGTTTGGACCGAGGTTGACTAAAGGCTTATTAATGATGTTGTTTCATGCATGATATGATTGATTATGATTGTTCCTTATTATTGTTATTGCTATTATTATTATTACTTATAGTATGTGACTTTACATGGTATGTTATTATCGTAACGTAAAGTATATCGTAATAATAAAGTGAAAGAGCAATAAAGAAAAGAAGAGGAACATTAATGAAAATGTTAACAAGTCTTGCAAGGTTACAGGAGGTACACGACCATGTTATCGTTAGCTCAACTGTGCTGCGGGTTAGCTACCCTATTATGCATACATGGTCAATCTATTGAGATTGGCAGGACCTTTGCAGCGTGTCCTGGGTGATTGGGTTGGCATTGTACATAGTATACAGAACCCTTTCGAGGGATACAGTTGACCCTTTTGGGGGATACAGTTCACCCTTTCGGGGGATATAGTTGACCCTTTCGAGGGATACATTTGACCATTTCGAAGGATATAGATGGCCCATCACCCGTTTTCCATCGGCCATATAGTTGGGGTATTGCTCACTGGTCCATATAGAAAGTGAAACATAAAGATAAAAGTTTACAGAACAGTCAAGGCCTACAGTAAAGAGAACGAACAATACTTGTTCATATAGTTGATGTGTGCTCGCATATACAGTACAAAGTTGTATTTTACAGAAAAGAGTATTTTCTTATACAACATATAGAAAGTATTTTATTACTTTTCAAACTAGAGCTCACTCAGCAACGCTGACTTTTATACATTTTCAGTTAGCAGGTAATTATTGCTGAGAATGGCACGAGGGTGAAGCTACTCAGCAGGAAAAGTCTGACATCCATTCGTACTCTGTGATGCTGTTGTTTCGTAAAGCATATAAACAATCCTTTTGTAATCAGTTAAGCAATGATGTATTGCTCAACAACAATGTAAATGAAATGAATGGCTTTTGATAAATTATTTCCGCTGTTTAAGCTCGTTTATATGTAATGTTTAATGTTTTAATTACTATGAATGACCAACTGTGAGGTTTCCGGGATCGGGCCTTACAAGTTGGTATCAGAGCCAAAGTTTAAGAGAATTGGGTTAAATAAACTTTTAAAACCTAAACTTAAACTGAAAATGAGACAAATGAAGGGATGTCAGCCTGAGTAGCTACGTGCCATCAGGTATGTCTTTTCCTAATGATAACCAGTATTATGTGCGCATGCTATTTGATTATGTGCTCTTAGTAGATTTAGATACTGATTAAGTCAGGATAGGAAATGCTTGGGGTATGAAGAGTAAAGTAAGTGGCTAATCACAACTGGCCACTGTAATTTGGGACTTACTATACTTGACATAAACCGAGTATTACCTTGAATGACCGTGTTAGTGTTTGAATCTTATAGTGTGCTTATAGAGGATGGCTGGCGGTAGATCTTCAAAGGCTTCTCGTGGTGGAGGTCACGGTGCTGCTCCGCGACCCAAGAGAGGGAGACCCAAAGTCGAGAAAGTGGTTCATGAAGAACCAGAAACCCCTCAACCGGAGGCCAGAGATGAAAGTGCTAACCTGAGGGCCTCAGTAAAGCAGGCTGTAGTGGAAGAGGTTCACCAGGTCATGTAGACGATTCTACCGTCTATGGTGACCGAAGTGATCAAGGCCATAAGGGATGGGGAAAGAAAGGAAAGAAACTGGTCCTCGGGAGGGCTGGATCAACCAGAGTCGAAAACGGTTCTCTCTGATGATAAGGATGAGGAAGAGAGCCTGCGCCGGAGGCGATCCGAGGCTGCAACTACGAGGTGTTTATAAGATGCAAGCCCCCTATTTTCGATGGAAACGACACTACGGAAGCTGCTCATCGGTGGGTACGGGAGATGGAGGCTGTTCTCGATATCAGTGAGTGTCGTGAGGATCAGAAGGCGAAATTCGCTACCCACTCCTTTGTGGACTCGGCTTTGTGCTGGTGGGACAACATTGTCCAAGCCGAGGGTACCAGGGCCATTGGAAAAATAAGATGGCTTGAACTGAAGAAGCTAGTGATCGAGGAATTTTGTCCTCACAAAGAGATGGACAAGGTAGAAAGAGATTTCCTGTAGCTGGAGGCGGGAACGATGATACGCCAGCAGTACACTACCAAATTCAATGAAATGGAATGGTTGGTGCCCGATCAAGTGACACCATTGTAACGAAAGATTAAAATATACATCCAGGGGCTGCCGGCGGATATCCGTAGGCATATGATTGCCGCCCGGGCGAGCACTTTCAGGTCGGCAGTTGACTTGGCTGGCAGATTATACGATGAGCGCGAGGTGGTGGTGGCTGAGGTGGATAAGAAGGATGGTGGTAGTCGGAACTGGAATGGAAACGGTTTGGACGTGGTAGAACTGCTAAAACAAGAAGGTGGCAAAGGTGGGTGATCGACGTGTGGTCACATCTGGATCAGGGCTGAAGAGGTGTGACAAATGCGGAAGGGAGCATACTGGTGAGTGCAGGACGGGAATGAATATATGCTTCAGGTGTGGTCAGCCTGGCCATATCGCTAGAGACTGTAAGAAGCCGAGGGCAGAGAGCTCTGGGACAGAGAAGAAGAAACCGGAGGAAGGAGGGCAGAGGGCAGGTGCTAGAGCTTATAGCATGACCCGGGAGGAAGCCAGAGCTGATCCTGATGTTGTGTCAGGTATGTTTCTAGTAAACCAAACTTGTGCCTCTATATTGTTTGATTCTGGTTCTAGTAGGAGTTTTATTTCTACTACTTTCTGCGCTAAGTTTCCTGTTGTCAGTAGAAAGGTCAGTGCATCATTTGATGTAGAAACTGCTATTGGTAAGTCCACTAGAATTACTGATGTGATAGAGGACTGTGCCATAGAACTAGAAGGTCATAGGTTTGCTGCTAGTTTACATGTGATACCCCTAGGTGGATTTGATGTAGTACTAGGGATGGACTGGTTAGCAAACTATGAAGCAAACATCGTGTGTCGCAAGAAGATGATTTGATTAGTTGCGCCCGATCGGAGTTTGGTTACGATTTATGGAGATCGTGTCGCGATGATCCTGAAAGTGATTTTGATGGAGGTGGAGGGAAAGTGCATGAGGTGCGGATGTAGTGCCTACTTGGCCTACGTGAAGGATGAGGATGCGCCAACACCGCAACTATTTGATGTACCAGTTGTGCGTGACTTTCCGGACGTATTCCCAGAAGACTTACCTGGCGTGCCACCGGATCGCGAGATTGAGTTCCAAATTGACTTGGTACCCGGTGCTCAACCCGTTGCCAAAGCACCGTATCGATTAGCTCCCACAGAAATGAAAGAACTCATGGAACAGTTGCAAGAGCTGCTCGATAAGGGGTTCATTAGACCGAGTATCTCTCCCTGGGGTGCTCCAGTCCTATTTGTGAAGAAGAAAGATGGTAGTATGAGGATGTGTATTGACTACCGAGAGCTGAACAAGTTAATGGTGAAGAACCGATACCCCCACCACGGATAGATGATCTGTTTGATCAGCTCCAAGGTGCCAGTTGGTTTTCAAGGATAGATTTTTCGATCTGGTTACCATCAGCTGAAGGTGAAAAGCAGGACATTCCTAAAATAGCTTTTTGCACGTGCTACGGTCACTATGAGTTCCTAGTTATGTCGTTTGGATTGACCAATGCGCCAGCTGCTTTTATGGACTTGATAAATCGAGTGTGTCAGCCAATGTTAGATAAATCAGTGATTGTGTTTATTGATGATATCCTGATTTATTCAAGGAGCAAGGAGGAGCATGCCGATCACATTCGGGAGGTGTTAGAGACCTTGAGAAGGGAGAAGTTGTATGCCAAGTTCTCCAAATACGTGTTCTGGTTACGCGAAGTCCAATTCTTAGGTCACGTGATAAATCCGGAGGGGATTATGGTAGACCCTGCTAAGGTTGAGGCTGTGATGCAATGGAAGTCTCCAAGGACGCCATGCGAGATTCGTAGTTTCTTGGGGTTGGCGGGTTATTATAGAAGGTTCATTCAGGACTTTTCCAAGATTGCTTCTCCACTGACCAAGTTGACTCGAAAGTATGTAAAGTTTACGTGGGGTCAAGCTCAAGAACAGGCATTCGGGGAGTTAAAGGTGAGGTTGACTCAAGCTCCTGTCTTGTCATTACCCGAAGGAAGCGAGGACTTGGTGGTATATTCTGATGCTTCTTACTCGGGGTTGGGGTGTGTACTAATGCAAAGAGGGAAGGTTATAACCTATGCATCCCGACAATTGAAGGTTCATGAGGTTAACTACCATACTCATGACCTGGAGCTAGCGGCCGTGGTCTTTGCACTAAAGATTTGGAGGCACTATCGTACGGAACGAAGTGCACCATTTTCACGGACCATAAGAGCTTGAAGTACTTCTTCGAGCAAAAAGATCTGAACATGAGGTAGAGGCGATGGTTGGAGCTTATAGAGGATTATGATTGCGAGATCCATTACCATCCGGCAAAGCCAACGTGGTGGCCGATGCTCTTAGCCGGAAGGAGAGGCCCGAGCCGATTCGGGTGAAAGCATACTAACTAATCATGACCTCTGATGTAATGAAGCAAGTCAAGGAGTTTCAGAATGAGGCATTAACGGAATATCATCTAAACTCTGAAAGAATGAGAGGTCTGGTTGGGGAATTGAGTGAAAACACCCTTGGTGTTAAAACTCGACTTGGACGGTGTGGATTCCTTGTTTCGGGGATCTACGTGTGAGGATTATGGATGAAGCTCACAAGACTCGATACTCCATTCATCCTGGTGCCACAAAGATGTATCAAGATATGAAGAAAAATTACTGGTGGCCAGGTATGAAGCGTGACGTGGTGGAGTATGTGAGTAAGTGCCTTACTTGCCTACAGGTGAAGGCGGAACACCAAAAGCCGTATGGGAAGATCCAACCTTTGGATATACCGGAATGGAAGTGGGAGCACATCACCATGGATTTCATTACGAAACTGCCCCATACTCTGAAAGGATACGATGCCATATGGGTAATTGTTGATCACTTGACGAAGAGTGCTCACTTCCTACCGATCCGTGAGACATATTCATCTGAGAGGTTGGCTGACCTGTTCATCAAGAAAATTGTAACTCGTCATGGTGTACCGGTGTCCATTGTGTCTGATCATGACACCCAGTTTACGTCTAAATTCTGGAAGAAATTCCATGATGCCATGGGGACAAGGTTAAATATTAGCATAGCTTATCATCCCCAAACTGATGGTCAGTCAGAAAGGACCATTCAGACGTTGGAAGACATGCTTCGGGCATGTGTGATTGACTTTGGAGGAAGTTGCGATGACCACTTACCGTTAGCTGAATTCTCGTACAACAATAGTTATCATGCCAGCATTGGTATACCACCATACGAGATGCTATATGGTAGGAAATGCAGAACACCCGTTGTTTGGGTGACATTGGTCAGAAAGAGTTAGGAAGCGTCGAGGTAATCGAGGCTACGACCGAGAAGCTGGAGAGGATCAAAGCCTTCATGTAGGCAGCTAAAGATAGACAGAAGTCGTATGCCGATAGACGACGTAGACCAATTGAGTTACAGGTGGGTGACCGGGTTATGTTGAAGGTCTCACCTTGGAAGGGTATTATCAGATTCAGGAAGTGGGGCAAGTTGAGCCCAAGGTATATAGGCCCTTTCCGGATCATTGCTCATGTAGGAGAGGTGGCCTATAGATTGGAGTTTCCAGATGAGTTAAGTGGAATTCACCCGACATTCCATGTATCTCATTTTAGAAAGTGCTTAGCCGATGAAGACATGATTGTTCCATTGGAGGACATTGAAGTTGATGAAAGACTCAATCATGTGGAGCAACCAGTGGCAATCATCGATCGTAAAGAGAAGAGGCTGAGAAATAAAGTGGTTCCTCTTGTGCGTGTACAGTGGAAGCACAGGAAGGGATCCGAGTTTACATGGGAGACTAAGGAGGAGATGAGGCAGCATTATCCTCGTCTGTTTGAAGAATAACAGGTTTCAGAGACAAAACCTATATAAGGGGGTGGACTTGTAACACCCGATTATTTTTCTAAAAGACAAGAAGTTAAGAATAAAAGAAAGAAAAGCTATAAGGTCCAAGTGGAGGGACCAAAAGTGTCCAAAAGGACAAAACTTTGAAAAGTTGGTGTAAAGGTGGGCATGGCCGCCCACCCTCACTTCACATCACCATTTTCTTTGGTTCTAGTGAGAGAAAGCAGAAGAGAACTCTCGGTTTGTGGAAGAAGAAGAAGAAGTGAACGAATTCAAGGTAAGAATTCGTGGTTTTTACATGTTTATGACGGGTTTCACCCGATTATGTGTTTGTATGCTTATGGGTTGTGTTTGTGCTTGGGTGTGTGTGTTTTTGGTGTTGTTTCTAGGTATTTGAAACTCTTTGCAAGCGGGTTAGAAGGAAGAACACCCACATTGCACCAGGTGAGTTCTAGACCCCGGTTTTTACTTGTTTACAAATATCCTTGGGGCTGAAAATGTATGTAAAAGATTTTCAAATGTTTGAGTATGTATGCCCGTATGTTTTGTGCATGAATGAATGTGATTCTTGAATGCTTATAGGTTTTTCATGTTTAGAATAGCCACATTAAGCTTAGAACAGATGGATTCGAGGATTTGGGTTGAAAACATACTGGAAACACGTTGAACAGAAGGTCCATGCGCCTAGATAAGGCTCATGCGCCTGAAAATGCAATAGTAAGAACTAAGTGTGATCCATGCGCCCAACAGTAGCCCATGCGCCCAAACAATAGCCCATGCCCCTAAGACTACCTTAGAAATGATAAAGTACAGCCCATGCGTCTGAACAGTGGCCCATGCATCTAGAAATGTTAGTTGGACGACTAAATGTAGGGCCATGCGCCCAAATAGTGCCCATGCGGCCAAGTGGCCCATGCGCCTAAATGTCCATGCGCCTGAATTGTTCATGCGCCTAAAGTGAAAATGCTTAAGTGTTGGCTGATGCGCCTACATAAGGATGAAACGCCCGAACAGGGCTCATGCGCCCAAATAGTTCCCATGCGCCTAAGACTTAGAAATTTTTACAGAATTTTTTGGGAGTCTGTGCCTTAGGGTTTGGACCGAGGTTGACTAAAGGCTTATTAATGATGTTGTTTCATGCATGATATGATTGATTATGATTGTCCTTATTATTGTTATTGCTATTATTATTATTACTTATAGTATGTGACTTTACGTGGTATGTTATTATCGTAACGTAAAGTATATCGTAATAATAATGTGAAAGAGCAATAAAGAAAAGAAGAGGAACATTAATGAAAATGTTAACAAGTCTTGCAAGCTTACAGGAGGTACACGACCATGTTGTCGTTAGCTCAACTGTGCTGCGGGTTAGCTACCCTATTATGCACACAAGGTCAATATATTGAGATTGGCAGGACCTTTGCAGCGTGTCCTGGGTGATTGTGTTGGCCTTGTACATAGTACACAGAACCCTTTCGAGGGATACAGTTGACCCTTTCGGGGGATACAGTTGACCCTTTCGAGGGATATAGTTGACCCTTTCGAGGGATACATTTGACCCTTTCGAGGGATATAGATGGCCCATCACCCGTTTTCCATCGCGCATATAGTTGGGGTATTGCTCACTGGTCCATACAGAAAGTGAAACATAAAGATAAAAGTTTACAGAACAGACAAGGCCTACAGTAAAGAGAACGAACAATACTTGTTCATATAGTTGATGTGTGCTAGCATATACAGTACAAAGTTGTATTTTACAGAAAAGAGTATTTTTTCTTATACGACATATAGAAAGTATTTTATTACTTTTCAAACTAGAGCTCACTCAGAAATGCTGACTTTTATACATTTTCAGTTGGCAGGTAATTATTGCTGAGGATGGCACGAGGGTGAAGCTACTCGGCAGGAAAAGTCTGACATCCATTCGTACTTTGTGATGTTGTTGTTTCGTAATGCATATAAACAATCCTTTTGTAATCAGTTAAGCGATGATGTATTGCTCAAAAACAGTGGTTTAAATTAAATGAATGGCTTTTGATAAATTATTTCCGCTACTTAAGCTCGTTTATTTGTAATGTTTAATGTTTTAATTACTATGAATGACCAACTGTGAGGTTTTCGGGATCAAGGCCTTACAAGATGACAAGATGAGACTTGAAGAGACAAAGTGAGAAGGTTTAAAGTTCTTTTAATCTCGAGTAAATTAAATTTTTCGTCCTTTAAATTTATAGCGAATTACAGTAATTGTCTTTTAACTAAGGAAATTACAAGGATTGTCCTTTATGTTTAAGTTGTGTTACGTGTTTTGTCCTTTACCCTAATGGTCGTCAATTTTAGACGTTAACTTAAGTCATGTGCCATGCATATGAGGGCAAAACTATCATTTCGTATCCATTTCTTCCAATTCACCCTTTTAACCCCTCTTCCCCTTCCCCTTCTAAAAAACTTCTCCCCCATCCTCTTCCCCATTGTTAAATTCATCCAAAAAATGCCGATTGATAGTTACTTCATCAGAGAATCACTTGATCAAACTGATGTGTATGCGATATACTATAATTTTGTGCATTTTGTATTAATTTTGCATGATTTTATTATATTTAGCATTTGATAGATTTAGAACTTTTTTGGAAACGTAGTTGGTTTTGATAACCTTTTTTCCATGAAGTTGCATCATGGTGGAAGGTTTACTCGATTTCCAGGTTGTACCTATGTGGGAGGTAAAATAGATTATATGGATATCAATGACATTGAAAATTTCTCTGTGTTTCAAATGGATAGAATTATGGTAATGTTAGGGTATACTATGATAAGGCAATGTTAGGGTATACTATGATAAGGCTATATATTACCACTTCTTAGTTCCAGAAAAAGATATGAATTTTGGTCTTCAAGCGCTAGGTAATGATAATGATGTATTAAACTTGGCCAAACATATCTTTGTGCATAAGTTAATAAATGTGTACACTGAACATGGGAGCACAAACCTACATACATATTTAGTCTCACTAGTAAAAGTTAGAATTGAAGAGACAGCTATTGAAACAGAAAGTAGCAATCATATGGAACACTTCAAAAACATTGTTGTTGGATTGGCATGATCATGTACCTAAAGTGGGAAAATTAACTGGAAGTGGCAAGGTGAAATTAATACTAATGACCAAGATAGTAATCACCTAGACCATTGAATCAATCTAAATCAAGATGACATAATGCAACAAGATAATGTAAAGCATGATATGGATTTAAACCAATAGGAAATGAATACAAATTAGAGTATAATAATATGAAGCATGAAATAGATTCAAATCAACATGAAGTGGATTCAAATTAACATGAAGTGAATACAAATCAACATGAAGTGGATACAAATTAGCATTAAGTGGATACAAATCAACATGAGTATGATAATGTATATCATGGGAGTGGTTTCAAATCAATATGAGTATGATAATATAGAGCATGGAGTGGATTCAAATCAGTATGAGCATGACAAGCTAGAGGATGATAGTAAAGGCTTGTAAATGACATGAGGATGACAATGATTTCATTATAGATGTTGATAATAATGTGGATAATTATGAAGTGGACATGATGAAATTTAGATTAAATATGGACTTGGATGTAGTGGACAATGAGGCGTTGGAAGAGGGAGATGTTAATAAAGATATGTTGGATAATAAGGTGTTTGAGAGTGGTTCAGAATCAAATGAGAATGCTTCAAGTATCAGAAGACAAAAATGAAAATACTTAAAGGAGGTCAAATAAAAATCATACTAATTTTTACATTGGTCAATTATTTGGAAGTAAGGAAGAAGCTAGAAGGTTGATAGGGATCATTTTGTTAAAACAAGAAGATTGATTAAAATTGCCAAGGATGATGATCAAAGAGTTAGAGTAGTTTGTTATGGGAGTTCGCCAACTAGTCAGGAGGGAAGCAAGGGACTAGAGCTAAATAAAGATAAGGTAAAGGACTAGTGTTGAACATAGATAAAGACTTTAATGGTTCAAAGAAAAATATTTGTGGGAGGGGGAAGAAGATAGATCCTCACCTATTTCAATGCCATTGCGTTCTATGAATATCAAAAATTAGTGGAATAGAATCTGGATGGTGAATACTTTAACTATAGAACATAAATGTCTTCAAATAAGATCTCTTCCTGCTTGCACATCCACTTTCCTATCACAACATATGATAGATTAAGTTCAAGAAAACCCAGAGATACCTCTAAGGGTTGTTCAAGATAAATTTTAGAGTAGATATGAATTAGGTTTTTCTAAAATGAAAGCATATAGGGCAAAGACAAAAGCTAAGAAAGAAGTTGAAGGGGATTACATCTCACAAGATGCTTTGTTAAGGGATTATGTTAATGAGGTATGTGTTTAAAACCCAAGTACAACTTTGAAGTTAGAGGTAGAACTATGTGTGGATCCAACAAGTCAGACTAGAAAATTTAAGAGAAATATGTGTGCTTAGGGGCTTTAAAGAAATGATTCAAAGCCATACGAAGGGAACTATTTGGTTTAGATGGGGCTTTCATGAAAGGTCCTTTTCGAGGTCAAATACTTAATGCAGTACATATTGACCCTAATAATGGAATCTACCCTCTTTATTATGCAATTATAGAGGCAGAGAACTTAAGTTCCTGGACATGGTTTCTTGAATGTTTCAGTGATGATTTAGATATGGCAAATAATAGTGATAGGCAAAAGATATGTCTAAATATATTATGTGTTTATATTGTTTTGTTTCCTAACACACATCATAACATGTTTTAAATGTTTGACTATATGGGGTATTCTTTCTACCATCATGAAAGTGTTCCCTTGTGCTGAGCATAGATAGGCACATACATGAGAACATGAAAGGGTCTTTCAAAGTGAAACTTTACATGGATATGCTATGGAAATTGGCAATATCCACAACTACAGTTCAATTTCAAAAAGCAATGGATGAGTTGAGGACGTTTACCAATGATGCCCATGTGTGGTTATCCAACATTTCACCTAAACATTTGTCAAGGTCTCATTTCTATGGTATGAAGTATCACGATTTCATTGATTTTTAGTTATAATATGAACTTTTACATTTCAAATTACATTTTCTTTATGTTCTTAGGTAGGGCATTATCAGATGTTTTGTTAAACAACATGTGCAAGTTGTTTAATAGCAAGATAGTTGAGGGTAGGGACAAGCCCATCATAACAACCCTTGAATACATTAGAGAGTATTTAATGAGGAGGATTGTGATTGTTTTGAAGATTATTGAAAGGAGTGAAGGACTGCTCAAACCCACTGCCACCAAAATATTTGAAACAATTAAGAAAGTGTAAAGCCCTGTTCCCGGGACACTTACAGCTGACAAATCATTGCTCATAAAACATATAATTACTTTAACTTGAATTAAACGTTGCAACGAAAACATTATAAAACAACATTTTCATTACAAATGCTTTTGCAAAATAATAAATTGTTATCAAATTACAAAATACATGTTACATTTCAACACAAAAGCATTATAAATATTGATGCCATCCAAAAGAGCCAAGTAGTCATCCCGTGCCATCCTAAGCAACTTTACCTGCCAACTGGCAACACATAAAAGTCAGCGTTGTTGAGTGAGTTCTAGTTTTATTATAAAACATACTTTACTTTCATTAAAACCATTCTTTACTTTTGCATGTGGTCACACATCATACATACACATAGATAGTATCATTATTATCTTCATTTACTGTTCATCACATACTTTCTTTAACTCTTTGTTTCTTTACTACATTCTTTATCACTATCTAGATCAGTGTCATCAGCTATGCCCCAAACTGTCACACCCCGACCGACGGCGGAATCATCGGGGCGGACGAATGGGAGACGATTGCTCATAGCACATGGAGCTAATTAAGTTGAAATAATATTAAATGTCTTTATTCATTAAACATTACAAGGCAAATAAGTAAATACAAAACAATCAAGATACAAACAGTAACATAAGACTTTCAATTATTCTAGGTCCAAGTCCTATATGAGCACAAGAAGGTCTTCAAGGAGGAAACCTGAAACATGTTAAAAATAAAAGGGTCAACTATAAAGTTGGTGAGTTCCCATGGTTTAAAAACACACATAAGTATATATATGTAAAAGGGTTACAAGTAGCAATTCACGTCCATGGTTATGAGTTAGCAAGCTTATAGAACACATACAGTTACAATCAAACCTCGACTTGATTACAAGTATATAAGATTGGCTAAGTGTACTTGGTTCCCATGATGAACAAGCATACGTCATCAGGAGTCGGCAATACATCGACTTTAGCACCAAATAGGCTTGTCAGGCCCAAAGATCTAAGACGTCACCAGGCTAGCAATAGTTAATGATTGTAAACAAAATATGTATCTCATATAAGACTTACAATAACACAAATAACCATGAAAAAAAGTAAAGATGAATTGCATGTGCATTTACAAGTATCAAGATGTTTACAAGTGTAAGTTTATAAGATTAACATGTTTCACCCTAAAAGATGTGAAATAATGTAAAAAGGGGGCATGAAGAACTCACTTGATATAGAAGGCACATTAGATATTATAAGAGAAATGTGGTTTCAAAGATTTCTTCACGACTCAACCTAAGATTTTGTATCTTAGGTTTAGAATAAGATATGATTAAAGAGTAAATATGAATTAGGGTTTCATTTGGAATTGGGGGGTTTTACTAATTAAATCAAGTAAAATAAAACAAACGATTATGTTTTGGTTAAATAAAGACAAAATAAACTAATTAAGATTGAGAGCGATAATGAATGATTTAATAATTTAATTTATTTAAATAATAAGGATTAAATGTAATGTGTTGAATGAGATAATTAATTTAGAAATTTATTAATTAAATTGATAAAGATGATTTATTGAATACTTAATTATATGACTTGCAAAATAATAAAATTATTTAGAGTCATTTTATAAAGTTTTTAAACATATTAAATAATCTTTATAAGGTCCTATAATATCAAAACCTAAAATAAAGAATAATAGAAATTATATTATTATATAAGTTTCAAGAATCTAAACAAAATTTTAGGAATAAATTTATTAAATAATTATATATAACATGGTTAAATGAAAAGGTCAATAACTAATTATTTAAATAAATATTTAAATAACTATTGAAATAATTATTCATTTAACATATTGATTTATAATGTTTCAAGAATCTCCATTTAAAACAACGTGATTCAAACGATGAATATTTAAAGGAATTGTTTGGACCTCTAATAATTTATTAATTATTAAAATCCATTTTAATATAAATAATCCAAGAATAATCTTTAAAATATTTTATTAAAAAGATTTTTAATTATTTTAATTTAGAAAAATTACAGAATGTTATTAGGTGTCTTTAAAAAATATTTAAAGTTTACAAAACCATTTTCTTATTTATTAGAAATTTTCTATAGATAATTTAATTGCTAAAAAAGCCTTAAAAATGATTTGAGGGAGCCCGGGTTCGAACCCGGGTCCCTTCTGCAAGTGGGCATGATGTTAACCAGTGGGCTGTTAGCCAGAATCTGATTAGGATCCATTAATAATATTTATAAATGTTCATTAAAAAAATCCCAAATATCCAAGAACCCTAGAATTGATTTGATTCCAATTGAACATCAATTCGATAATGATAACAGTAATAAACAGAGGGCTTTTGTTCCCCACACTAAATCGAGTGTAATGATATGCACAACTTACGTTATTGAGTTCGATTCGATGAATATGGTGATAAGGATAGCCGCGACCAAGGTAGAGTTGGTTCGAGATTCAATTGTTGTTGATACCCAAATTCGTTGCAAAGAAAGCTCCTACTGGACTCGATGAACGAAAGCCCTCTATCAATTTCAACCAAAATTGCTCGAATGTTGACGAATGGTACAGTTGCAGGTCGCGGTGATAGCGGTGGTCGAACTCGATGATTATGTGTTTTTCAGGTGAAATTGGAAGTAGTAAATGTTTGGGATAGATAGGCCGATCGTTTAGTTTTGACTAATTGGATTATTATTAGTCATAATTGCTTGAACAACTCAATGTTTTAAAGTCGGCGGTTACTCGACTTGTTTGGTGTTCGCAACGGCTAATTAACTCAATTAAAGATCGCCATTGAATTCAAACCACGTTCGTGAACCGGTTGGGATCATTTGGGTTCAAAGTTGGGAGGTTTTTATGCGGTTTTGACCTCGCCGGAGCATTAGCCGAGGTTGGCCGCGAGTCGGCCGGACCTTCGGGCAAGGGGAAGGTTTTAAATGATAATTACAATTTTGGTCCCTGTGGTTTTACAAGTTTATTATTTTATGACTAACTTAATATAAAGTTTCATATATTACAAGTTAAACCCTTGACTTATAAAAACTAATGTAAATGATAAATTAAATTATTATTTACTAAACTTTTATAAAGTTGTAGTCTTTATAATTAATTTTATTTTCTTAATTTCATTAATAAAAATCCATAACTACTAATAATATAATTTAGTTATTTATAAAAATATCATAACTACTAAATAAACTTTATAAGTTTATTAAAATTCATTTAATAAATTTTAATAAGATCTTCCATTTAGTTATTTATTGTAAGATGATTATTCACATTAAAATTTTATGAAAAAGAATTGTTTATAAATCATATATTATTACAAGTTGTTTTAAGTAATTTAAAAAAAACAATTCACATTAAAAGTTGTATTTAATCCATAAAAACCATTAAAACAATTTAATAATGAAAATTCAAATTGAGTTCGGGTTTTGGGTTTTAACTTAAAAAAAATTGCGGATGTTACACAAACAAATGGGGTATTGGGCCAAAGTTCATATTGACTTCCACACTGCACATAGCCTGGCACCAGCACCGGGGTAAGCGACAAAGATCCCAACTGTATACTACACCCCCAACATTATGCATAGCTCGGGTAGAAGGCGAAGATCATAAAATGACTTCCACTCTGCACATAGTCTGGCACCAGCACCGAGGTGAGTAATCACTATAAACCATTGTATACTACACCCCCAATATTATGCATAACTTGGGTACTGGGCCGAAGATCATAAAATGACTTTCACACTTCACATAGCCTGGAACCAGTAACGAGGTGAGTAATCACTATACACCACTGTACCACACCGTTGTCAGTCACAAAGACTGGAACCCCTGCGTGTATCCTTAAGGGTTAGCTAAATCATACGCAATTGAGCTTATAAAATTTTAGAGCAGTGCACCTCTATACATTTTGCTTGCAAGCCTTTCTATACTTTCTCTTTATTAATGCATGCATTCAAACATTATGTTCCTCCTTCATTACCTTTCACTTTACGTTACATAATATTTTATCATTTCTTTCACAACTATAACACGTAAAGCCACAGGAAAGATAAACATACATAATCGGAACATAAACATAATCACACAAAGCATCACCATACAAGGCATCACATACATACATAACATACATCATACACACAATCGTGCGTAAGCAACCATCATACATCAAGCCCATCATAACGCTATGACCTCGAAAGTCATCTTGCATGAACCCCCGAGTTAAAGCCTACATAATATTGTTCCCCCACAAATAAGGAAAATAAGCTAAGTTCTTTCGGGCACATAAGCCCTATTCGGGCGTATGGCCTTCGAATTGACTCTATGGGCGATTGAACACTTAGGCGTATGGACATCCAGTCGCATGACTCTCATGCGTATGAACCTTAGTCGCATGGTATTCAGGAATATGGACCTTAGTCGCATGACTTCATCCGCATTTCCTTCAGTCGCATGACCCTCATCTGCATTTCCTTCAGTCGCATGACCCTCATCCGCATTTCCTTCAGTCGCATGACCCTCATCCGCATGAGTCTCAGTCGTATGACATCCATGTGCATGGACTTCAGCAGTATGCCCTTCGGCTGTATGGCCTCCAGTCGCATGCCATTCGGACATATGGACCTCCAGTCGCATGAGCCCTAGCTGAGTGCAGAATGCAATTCATCCCGAACCTAATCTGGACTTTTCAGCCCCCAAACCCTCTCAAACTTGTTCTAAGCCCAAATCAACCATCCTAAACTTTAGGAATACATACCACAACACTATTCAAGCACAACCAAGCCCGAAATCAAACCCCACCCGCATCATACACATATGCATACACATACAAACGGGTTCAACACACACACTTCAAAAACGAGTTTTACTTTGTGTTCCAGCCCTAATTTAGTTGAAACATGTAAAAGAGGGGTCCTAGAACTCACCTTGAAAGCCTCTTCGGGTATAGATTCTCACAAACCCGCTTGCCTTCAAATTTTGCACCTCGATTCTTCCCCCACCCTAGCCTTTTACCCTTTCTCCTTTCACTCTCTCTCTCTAGCCGAATGAAAGGGGGAGAATGGGCTGCCATGCCCCTTTAATACCCCCACTCCTCCAAATATTTTCCTATTTTGGCAAGCCTGGTCCCTCGACTTTGGGCTTTATTTCTTTTCTTTCTTTTTCTTCTTTCTTTAGCTTCAAAGGAAATAACCGGGTGTTTCAAGTCCAACCCCCTTAAATAGGTTTCGTCCCTGAAACCTATTATTCCTCAAACAATTATGGGTAGTGCTATTTTATCTCTTCTTTGGTCTCCCACATAGACTCAGATCCCTTTCTGTACTTTACTGTATACGCACAAGAGGAACCACTTTATTCCTCAGCCTCTTCTCTTTTCGACCAATGATCACCACTAGTCACTCCACGTAATCGAGCCGTTCATCCACCTCGATATCCTTTAGTGGTGTAACCATATCCTCATCTTCTATACCTTTCCTTAGATAAGATACATGGAATGTCGGATGAATTCCACTTAACTCATCTAATAGCTCTAGTCTATAGGTCACCTCTCCTGCTCTAGCAATGATTCGGAAAAGCCCTATGTATCTCGGCTGAATATGGTGCACTTCATCTCATATAGATAGTGCTTTCATGTCTTTAACGCAAAGACCACAACTGCTAGTTCCAAGTCGGGAGCGGGATAATTGACCTCATGAACTTTCAACTGTTAGGATGCATAGGCTATAACCTTTCCTCTCTGCATCAACACACATCCCATCCCCACGTAGGAAGCATCGGAATAAACCACCAAATCTTCACATCCACCTTTGTCGGGTCTACCATAACCCCATCGGGATTCATTACATGACCCAAAAACTGAACTTCGCGCAACCAGAACGCGCACTTGGAGAATTTAGCATACAACTCCTTTCTCAACGTTCCCAAAACCTCCCGAATGTGACCTGCATGCTCTCTCTCACTCTTCGAATAAATCAGGATATCATTAATAAACACAATCACTGATTTGTCTAACATCGGCCAACCACTCGATTCATCAGATCCATAAAAGCAGCTGGCGCGTTGGTCAGGCCAAATGATATAACGAGAAACTCGTAATGACCATAACGCGTGTGAAAAGCTGTTTTAGGAATATCTTGCTCCTTAACTTTCATCTGATGGTAGCTAGATTGAAGATCTATCCTCAAGAACCATCTGGCATCTTGAAGCTAATCAAACAAATCATCGGTTCTTGGTGGCGGGTCCTGATTCTTCACCGTCAACTTGTTCAGCTCACACTAGTTTATACCATGTTCCTATTATCGTCTTTCTTCTTCATGAATAAGATTGGAGCACCCCAAGGAGAGATACTCGGTCTAATAAACCCTTATCAAGCAGCTCTTGCAACTGCTTCATCAACTCTTTCATCTCAGTCGGAGCCAACCGATACGATGCCTTGGTAACGAGTTAGGCACCCAGTACCAGATCAATCTGAAACTCGATCTCTCGGTCAGGTGGCACTCCTGGTAAGTCTTCGGGAAACACGTCTGGAAAGTCACACACAAACGGTACATCGGTCAGTTGTAGTGTTGGCGTATCCATATCCTTTACGTAAGCAAGTAGGCACTACATTCACGCCTCATTCACTTTCCCGCCACCGCCATCGAAATCACTTTCGGAACCGTAGTGACTCGATTACCATAAACCGTCACCGTATTTCCTTCAGGCGCTGTCAACCGAATCATCTTCTTGCGACACACGAAATTCGCCTCGTAGTCCGCCAACCAATTCATTCCTAGGACTACGTCAAACCTGACTAAGGTCATCACAAATGGTCTAACAAGAAATTTGTGACATTCTAGTTCTATGTCACAACCCTCTATCATCTCAGGAATCCGGGTAGACCCTCCTATGGCAGTTTCTACATCGAAGGGCTCATCAATACTCTACTCCTAGTGGGCAACTTAGCACAAAAGGCAGCAGAAATAAAACTCTTACTAGCACCGAAATCAAACAACATAGAAGCAAGAGTTGGGTTAATAGATACATACCTGACATGATATTGGGGTCCGTCCTAGCCTCTTCCTTGGTCATCATGAAGGCCCTGTGCTCGCCCTCTGCCCTTCAGTTATGGTCGTCTTCCTTGCTCTAGAACTCTCTCCCCTTGGCTTCTTGCAATCCCTACTTATGTGACCCCTTCCACTGCAGTTATAGCACCGTACCACCCCACACTCTCTTGCAAGATGACTGGGCCTCCCACACTTGAAGAAGAGGTTTGATCCCCACCTACACTCTCCAATATACCCTTTGGCACATTTACCACACTTTCTCGTCTCTGCATCGGACAAAGCTACACGTCGATCATCCGTCCTAGCAACCTTTTTGTTTGGAGTGGCCCCGCCACGTCCTAACTGCTTTCCGTTCCAATTCTTGTCCCCACTACCCTTCTTGCTCACTTCAATCATGGTCGTCTCCTTCACCGCCCTAATCACCTCAGTCACCATAGACGGCAGAATCGTCTTCATAACCTGTTGAACTCCATCAACAACAGACTCTTTCACTGTGGTCCTCAGACTAGCACTATCATCACCGCCTTCTAGGTGAGGGATCTCGGGCTCTTCGAGTGCCATTTCAGCAGCCCTAACCATGCTTCTCGTGACACACAGTCCAACACCATGTCCACCACAACCTTCACCTGACGAAACCTTCGGAGATCTACCACTGGCCATCCACACACACACTGAAAGATTCAAACACCAACATGGTCATTCAAGGGAACAACTTAGTTTATATCGAGTATAGTAAGTCCCTAATTACAGTGACCAATTATGATTAGCCACCTACTTTACTCTTCATACCCAAGCATTACCTATCCTGACTACATCAGTATCTAAATCTACCAGCAACACATAAACCACATAACATGCGCACGTAATACCAGTTAACATTAAGAAAATACCTGATGGCACGCAGCTACTCGGACTGGCATCCCTTCCCTTTCCTTCACATTCTTAGTTTAAGTTAAGGTTTATTTTTGAAAATTTACCCGTTTCACTTAAACTTTGGCTCTGATACCAACTTACAAGGTCCCATTCCCGGGGCACTTACAACTGGCCACTCATTGCTCATAAAACATATAATTACTTTAACTTGAATTAAACGTTGCAGCGGAAACATTATAACAACATTTTCATTACAAATGCTTTTGCAAAATAATACATTGTTATCAAATTACAAAATACATGTTACATTTCAACACAAAAGCATTATAAATATGGATGTCATGCAAAAGAGCCAAGTAGCCATCCTGTGCCATCCTCAACAACTTTACCTGCCAACTGGAAACACATAAAAGTCAGCGTTGCTGAGTGAGTTCTAGTTTATAATAAAACATACTTTACTTTCATTAAAACCGTTCTTTACTTTTGCATGTGTCACACATCATACATACACATAGATAGTATCATTATTATCTTCATTTACTGTTCATCACATACTTTCTTTAACTCTTTCTTTCTTTACCACATTCTTTATCACTCTATGAATCAGTGTTATCAGCTATGCCCCAAACAAATGGGGTACTGGGCCAAAGTTCATAATTGACTTCCACACTGCACATAGCTTGGTACCAGCACCGGGGTAAGCGACAAAGAGCCCAACTATATACTACACCCCCAACATTATGCATAACTCGGGTACTGGACCGAAGATCATAAAATGACTTCCACACTGCACATAGCCTGACACCAGCACCGAGGTGAGTAATCACTATACACCACTTTATACTACACCCCCAACATTATGCATAACTCAGGTACTGGGTCGAAGATCATAAAATGACTTTCACACTGTACATAGCCTGGAACCAGCACCGAGGTGAGTTATCACTATACACCACTGTACCACACCGTTGGTCAGTCACAAAGACTGGAACCCCTGCGTGTATCCTTAAGGGTTAGCTAAATCATACGCGGTTGTGCTTACGGGATTTTATAGCCGTGCACCTCTGTACATTTTTGTTGCAAGCCTTTCTGTACTTTCTCTTTCATTAATGCATGCATTCAAACATTATGTTCCTCTTTCATTACCTTTCACTTTACGTTACATAATACTTTATCATTTCTTTCATAACTATAAAACGTAAATACATGGGAAAGATAAACATACATAATAGGAACATAAACATAATCACACAAAACATCGCCACACAAGGCATCACATATATACATAACATACATCATACACACAATCGTGCGTAAGCACCCATCATACATCAAGCTCATCATAATGCCTATGACCTCGAAAGTCATCTTGCATGAATCCCTAAGTTAAAGACTACATAATACTGTTCCCCCACAAATCAGGAAAATAAGCTAACTTCCTTCGGGCACATGAGCCCTATTCAGTCGCACGACCTTCCATGCATATGAGAAAACTAAGGCGAATGGACTCTACGGGCGATTGAACACTTAGGCGTATGGATTTCCAGTCGCATAGCCTCCAGTCGCATGAATCCCATACGTATGAACCTCAGTCACATGGTATTCAGGCGTATGGACCTTAGTCGCATGACCTTCATCTGCATTTCCTTCAGTCGCATGACCCTTATCCGTATTTCCTTCAGTCGCATGACCCTCATCAGCATGACTCTCAGTCACATGGCATCCATGCATATGGACTTTAGTTGTATGCCCTTCGGCCATATGGCCTCCAGTCGCATGCCATTCGGACGCATGGACCTCCAATCGCATGGACCTCCAATCGCATGAGCCCTAGCTGAGTGTAGAATGCAGTTCATCCCGAACCTAATCTGCACTTTTGGCCCCCAACCCTCTCAAGCTTGTTCTAAGCCCAAATCAACCATCCTAAACCTTGGGAATACATACCACAACACCATTCAAGCACAACCGAGCCCGAAATCAAACCCCACCCGCATCATAAACATACGCATACATATACAAACGGGTTCAACACACACTTCAAAAACGAGTTTTACTATGTGTTCTAGCCCCAAATCGGTTGAAGAAAATGTAAAAGAGGGGTCCTAAAACTCACCTTGAAAGCCTCTTCGGGTATAGCTTCTCACAAACCCACTTGCCTTCGACTTTTGCACCTCGATTCTTCAAAACCCTAGCCTTTTGCCCTTTCTCCTTTCACTCTCTCTCTATAGCCGAATGAAAGGGGGAGAATGAGGGGAGAATGAGCTGCCATGCCCCTTTTATACCCCCACTCCTCCAAAGATTTTCCCATTTTGGCAAGCCTGGTCCCTCGACTTTGGCTTTATTTCTTTTCTTTTTTTTCTTCTTTCTTTAGCTTCAAAGGAAATAACCGGGTGTTACAGAAAGAGGCTACAAGATACTCTGTGATTTGGAATGGTAAGGATCAGTATCAAGTTAGTGGACCAAATGGGGACAAGTGTGTGGTGGATATGACTAGGAAGTTATATGCTTGTAGGAGATGGGAAATGACAGGGATGCCGTGTAAGCATGCAGTTACAATTATTTGGAACAAAGCTGCCAATGGGCAAGAAGTTAGGGTGTTAGAAAGTTGATTGCATCTAGTTTACACAATGAATAAATGGAAACAAGTTTATAGTTTCAAAATAACTCCCAATCAATGATAGGTCTTTATGGGAAAAAACACAGGTCCCTACAACACTAACTCCACCAACTCATCACAAACAAGTAGGGAGACCCAAAAAAGGCAAGAAAGCGATCAACATTTGAAATGGAAGGCATCACCAAGGGAGGGAGGTTGTCTAAAAAGAACAGTACTACAACTTGTGGCAAATATGGAAAGAGGGGCCATAATAGCATGACCTACAAAGGTCAAGAGAACAAGGTTAGGATGTGTTATCTAGTTGGTGTTTTGGAACATTTGTTTTAGAATCTCTGGTTGGTCTTTTGAATACTTTGATTAAGCATGTACTGTCTTTTGGAACTTTGTTTTGTTGTGCATTCTATTCGGGAACAATGTAACTTTGTACTAAATGAAAATTAGGGTTGTTTATGCCATTTTAAATTATGTATGTTGTTTGTGCCATATGTAAGTATTACATGTATCAAACTCAATATAATACCAATATCACAACGAGATAAATGTACTCTAAAACTATCCCAAAATATAAGGTTTCCTATTAGATATCAAACCATTAGTACAAGTGCATTATTACAACTAAAACATTACAGCTAAACATCACAATTACAACTTAAGAGCAATTACAACCATTATGAAGCTGATCCAACTAATAATTAATCATGTCTTCCATTTTCTTTCTTTAGCTTCACTTGTTTTAAGTTTTTCTTCAAGGTTGTTCTTTGCTTTAAGAAGTCCTGGAATGATGTCCATGGATCTTTCACATATTACAAGATCAAACCATCCAAAAAATCGACACTTTGATACTGGACAAGCATAGAAACGTCAACTGGGGTTACGGGGAGTCCATGATGTCACGATCATTACCTCCTTTCCATAACGACAAAACACCAACGTCAACTACTAAGGTCAATTGATAATGAAGAGGGTCTTGACGATGAAGTGGTTCTTGCTTGTGATCACATCTACATATGTGAAGGGGAAGAGGGGTTAAAGGGTGAATTGGAAGAAAGGGACACGAACTGACAGTTTTGCCCTCATTTGCGTGGCACATGACATAAGTTAACGTTTAAAATTTATGAATATTAGGGTAAAGGATGATACATGTAACACAACTTAAATGTAAAGGACAATTCTTGTAATATCCTTAGTTAAAGGATAATTATTGAAATTTGCTATAAACTTAAAAGACGAAAACTATAATTTACTCTTTATTCTTTTAGCTAAAGATCATAACAATATTTATGAGAACCTTAATGTACGTATTAATTGATCATAAAGTGAGTAATAATATATTTAAATTGTTGTTAATAGTTGGTGACATGTGCTGCATGTTTGGCAATTCAACTTTTTAACCAACTTTTAACTTATTAAAGTTACTAAGTAAATAAGTATGTTGGGTAACATTGAATGCAAGTTAATAAATTGATTTTAAAAAGTTGAAAAGTAGATTTTGAAAAACTAAATAAAGTTACTTTAAAAAAGTTATTTAGCAAAAGTAACTTCTAAAATTTAATCAAATAATGAAACAATGAAACATTATATTACAGGTAAAAAAACAATCCAACCACTCTCTGACCCTACATAAAACGAAAGATAAGTTATACACTAACTACGTTCTTTGTTTGAAAACTATAATTATAATATGAATAAACAAACATTTAAAATTAGGAGTAGTAGGAATCAACGTTTTGGAGACCGGATCGGTCAGGTGGCCAGTCCGGTCTGCTAAGGTTTGGTTTTTGGTGGTTGAACCGGCCGGTTCATCCCGAATCGGTGGTCGGACCGGAAAACCGGAATAGTTCAGACTGTTTGTTGGTTTTTTTTATGAGTAAAAACGAAGTGTTAAACCATAATTAGTACGTTGCATGTACAAATATAGTTAAATTTTATATATAACTATAGAATATACATATGTAAATCATATATAAATTAATTATATTAATT
Organism: Flaveria trinervia; assembly: GCA_025506515.1. Lineage (NCBI taxonomy): Eukaryota > Viridiplantae > Streptophyta > Magnoliopsida > Asterales > Asteraceae > Flaveria > Flaveria trinervia. The sequence continues at coordinate 47,028 of JACCIX010001060.1, forward strand.
ACATATATAAATATAGTTAAATGCGATCCAACCGGTTTGACCTGTCCGACCACCAAACCAGTAAGTCGTCCGGTTCAACGTCCGATCCGGTTCCGAAAATATTGGTAAGTATTACTATATACTACTCTTAAATGCATTTTTCCCTGTACTTTAGACATATTTTTATCTTCTCTTAATATATTTAGTATAACATAAATAAGTAACAAGTTTAAAATGAATCGAATTTGCTCGGCAATCGTAATTATTTTGTAATTGATTTTGATTTATGGATAAAGAAACAAATATGGGTTGATTGTAAAGAGTAAGCCCATTATATACCATGAGAGTTTACTGGGCCCCAATCATACTTGGATGGTTGGATGTTATATTGTTATACCATATGTGGAATGGGCTTGCTGAAACAAAAAAACAATAAAAATATTCACCCGTGATTGGATATGATACTAATAAAGTAATTTCATAAATCTATATTTAATCTTGTGAAATATAATATACTTGTATTTAGCCCTCCGTTTTGCGGGTGGCGTAAAATCATGCCAAATAGCATCAACGTTACATCATCGATCACCAACATAAAAAAACTCGTATTAAAAAAATGAAAAAATAAAACTTAACAAAAAGTAGATGTTAAAACACTGAACAACGCTTGTGAAACGTAAAACTTTAAAAACAATAGCTAAGTCGATCTAGAATCCGGAAGTTGCAACCGGGCTGTTAAGTAGGAAAAAATAGACGTAACAACGTTGAACCACACATGAACATTATGGTGTATTATCTCTCAAAATTTAGTGCGAAATATATGTGAAAATTTTGTAAAAGAAGAAAAGAATAGGCAACCAAAGTTAAAAGTAAAAAAATATAGGTGTTAAATTATAAAAGGCTTAAAAAATATTGGATTTGAAATAAAATATAAAATAAATATAAAAGAGTTAAATGCATTTAAATCCCTAAAATTTTATATAAATTATCATTTGAATCCAAAACTTTAAATTTTATCATCTACATCCAAAAGTTTCACAAAAATTATCATTTGAATCCCCTTAACTACTCTAAAATAATGCCGTTAAGTTTTTCCATTAGGTTTTTCTAAATTAGAGGTATTTTAGTCAAAACGATTACAAAATAAAAAATCAGCTCTACGTGATAAGATTTAAGCATTCAGTCTCCTTTGATAATCATCGTTGTTATTTTAATTTACTAGGTATGATGGTCAACATGTCTTTCATTTAATCAAGAAATACAGCTTTGGATATCATATTATATAAAGTAAAATATAAATATAACTAACTAAAAGTGATTCATTACTAATTTTATAAAACATACAAAACAAAAGTATATATAAGTAAACAAACAAATCATATAATATAAATTATTTGAATTATAACCATAAAAAACAATTATCATAAAGTATAAAAACAATTTATAGAATAATATTAATTGTTCATGAATAATCATAAAACATCAATTATTGAAATCATAATTTAGCTTTAAACCAAATAAATCTATATTTAATAATAAAATGGGTAAAAGTAACACAATTACTAAATTAAAATACATTAACAAGACAAAATAATAAAATACAATTATAGAGTCAAATCATAACTGTAATTATCAAAAGAGACTAAACATATAAAAATCCTCATTTGAGTTGGTTTTTCTATTTTGTAATTTTTTGGGGAAGCAAATGTAAGAAAAACTATTTCAAACTTGGGAAGCAAATATAAAAAAAACATTTTTAAATGAAAATGACAAATATGATTAAAACAAAAGGAAAAATACTGTAATTCACTCTAAAAAAGGGAAATACTGCAATTCACTCTAAAATGAAATTCAAAACATTAATGATTTTAAGTATATCACACTAGTTATTAGAAAGTTCTTAAAATACTTTATTTTAAAAGTAATTAATAAAATAACTGTACAAGTAAGATAAACAATAAAATAATAAAAAAATATTAAAAAGAAATACAAATGCAAAATTATAGGAGTTGCTACTCTTCTTCCACGTTTTCTATTACTATGCATATCATTAGAAACACCAGCATGACTACATGCCTAGAGCGTTAGTTAAGTTTTGTATTGTGATGTTTTCTAAAGAATTAAATATGACAAATCACTAGAAAAAAAATAAAAAAACTATATGTGAAATTAATTCTTAGAAATAATATCACAAGGGAAAAGGAAATCCACATCTACTTTCCATGAAGAGATCTCACCGACTTCTCAACAAACGAATCTCACCATCACTATCTTAATTAAGGGATGATATGTTCAAATAGATCGATCTGTGATTAAATTATAATGTAATGATCAATTGTAAACCCAATATACTGAAACACAAGCAATTACTTCAAAAAATCATAGTTTCATTAATAGTAATAGTAAATAGATACAATGTGCAATGATGAATAACAAAAAGTTTTGACCACATGTAAAAATACATATAATATCCTATTTATACTAACAATGAAAACAAAAGAACATATATTTACAAATAAGTACCTACACTATGACAAAAAACATAATGACTAATGTTAATTTCAAAAGCGCTCCAACAATACTCCCCTAAGATTTGCATTTGTCTTCAGTCAATCGCGAATTCTTCAGGTTATTCTTTAATCGTGAACATCGTCTTTTCTTTGTATATCTTCAACTCTTGCAATGCTTTCTTAATTGCTAACTTGAGCTTTGATGCTACATAGCTTGCTCTTGTTTTGACTCATTGGTCTTTATCTCCATATGATTCATAACCCCCAAAGTCTCCTTAGACAATCCGGCTATGTCAATATTTGCATAGAATTCAAGCGGTTTAGGATAATCATAAGAATAAATTTTCAAAACTCCTTTGCTTGAAATTCTCATGAAATCAATATTCTTGATATATTTCTTCATTATGTTTGCATAGGCTAGAGCTTTCCTCAACGTAATTCCCTCTATAACCGCATTCATCACTTTGATAATAGTCAGAAAGAACTTTCTACCATTCTCTGCCACTTCAGATGAAACTCGATCAAACTTTTGATTTGAAAAAAATGCGATATAACTTGGATGTAGAAGTTTAAGTTCAAAAACACCAAATGAACACATTATCTCCTTATCCTAATCGTCTAAGTTTCTAACCATATCAAGTGGAATGAATCCACATGATAAAACCATCTCAATATCGGTTTTGACGTTTGAGTTCCATCTATCACCTTCAATCCAGGGTTAGTCATTTTATCAAAATATTGATCACTATAAGCATCCAAAAAGTTTTCTTCTTCTCCTGAACTTAAAGCTCCTTTCCTTTTACTCTTTAACTTCTTGAATATTCCTTATCTTCTTGATCACATCTGGTTTAAAGATAAGATGCCTTCCTTGAAATACCACGATCTAGAAGCTTCACAAAGTTTCTCCTCGAGCAACATTTGTTGGATTGATGAAAGGTAACTTGTGCAACTCCTTCAGATCTTGAACATGCAAACCAATAATGCTCGAATAGAAATGATATACATCACATATAACATATTGTTTTAATTAAAAAAGTCATCAAATATCTCATCATACTTCCAAGCTATAATCTTAACTTTTTAGTATTATCAGGTATAATCATAGCATTTAACAGCTCAGAAATTGATTGTCCTATTTGCAAAACATTCCTCATAATGTCACCAGCAGATCTTGCTTTATTCTCTAATGTTTCTGATCAACTGAGACTTCATAAACTTGTTTTCCATTCTCAAGAAAGATATCTATCAATTATTCTTTCATGAATTTTTTTACTAAATTCATAGATTTAATCACTTGAGGCTTCAAAATTCATGTTCTTTGGTGATCTCCAAGTAATGAGGATTATCCATATTAAGCACTACCATCTTGTTGTTTTGCTTCTCTATTTGTTGAAAAATTCTGACTAAGTTTTTTAGAGAAGTTCCTTGCAATCTATTCAGTCTTTTTCTGGGATAGTTTTTTATTGTAACCATATTCTTAATTCAAGAATACTCATAACATCTGGATCACGATGATGAAGCTCAGAAGTTGGTATGTCATCAACATTAATACTTTCACTCATTGGAGTCCATTCACCATGCTCTACATAAACCTCATTCGGATCAACTGGTGTTGTAGACTCTGCTAATAAGCATTTCTCATACTCTTCATTTATTTGTGATACAATCAGACCATTCAAGAAAACACGATTGTACTTCTTTTAAACCAAATAATTATATCTATCATCTAATTCCATCGGGATGTCTTTCTGTACATTTTTTATTAGATAATCAACTACTTCATATACATCTTCTTTTCCAAAATTTCATCATACCAATCATTAGGAAATTAAGAATCCAAATCATCTAAAGCTTCATTGGCTTTTGAATATCAATTCATCAACATTCAGTGATTCATCCATAGTTTTTGTACCTTTGATGGTGGTTCAGATTTTTATTCAGTCAAAGTTTTATTTATCTTTCTCTTTCCTTTATCAATTTCAAATATTCTTTTAGCTACAATAGCTTGACCTTCAGTTTCATTCTCTTTCTCTGATGGAACTGGATCAATTTCTTTAGTTTGAGCCTTCAAGCTTCTTTTCAATTTCTCAGATTCATCATTCAAAAATTTGAATTTTTCTTTAAGCTCGACAATCAACAAGTCTTTCTTAAAGATTCAGCTTTCAATAATTAAATTCTTCTTTTAACTTCTCCGTCATCTTAATCTGCTCATCATTGTTCTCTTTCAAAGATTCAATAATCTCATCAGTATTTAACATTTCAGTTTGAATAGAAACAATATGAGTTGGCTTGAGGGAAGACTCCTCAGCAATCATATTTCTTTGAGTTAGAATAATAGGCTCAGACATAAGTACATCCATGTAATAAAATCCATAGCTTGTTGTTGTTCATATCCTTCATCTATGTTCTCATTTACATCATCTACAACATTCACATCATTCACCTAATCATTCACATCATCACCGACTTTAGCATCATCAACATTTTCATTCATATAATCCGATTCTGTCTCTTCACTATCAACTTCTTTTGCTATTTCTATCACATTTCCTCCTGTATTGTTATCATCATCACTACTAGATGAACTATCTTCAATTTCAGGTTCATCAACATCATCATCCATATTTTCTTCACCTTCAAACTCAGACAAACCTTGAGGAACATCTTCTATCAAATCATTAGGATCAACAAGTTCATCCTTAATAAGTGAAAATGATCTTCATCTATGTTTACTTCATCTGTTGCAATAGCCCTCATGTACTCAAATATTGGCACATTCTTAGCTCCAGTAATAATAACAAGTCTTTTATAAACAGTTTTAGACATGTGTTCCAGCTCAAATCTTTCACGACTAACTCAATAAACATGTAAATTGAAACACCCGGTTATTTCCTTTGAAGCCAAAGAAAAAAGAAAAAGAAAGAAAAAAAAGAAAAGAAATAAAGTCCAAGTTGAGGAACCAATCTTGCCAAAAAGGGGAAAAGTTTGAAAGGGTGGGTGTAAAGGGGGCATGGCAGCCCATACTCCCCTCATTCTCCCCATTCCAGTCGGTCCAAAAAGAGAGAGAAAGGGAAAAGGGCAAAGGCTAGGGTTTCTTGGAAATCAAGTGCAAAAGTCGAGGTCAAGCGGGTTTGTAGGAAGCTCTAATCGAAGAGGCTGCTATGGTGAGTTCTAGGACCCTCTTTTACATGTTTTTACCGATTTTGGGGCTGGAATGCATACCTAAACTGTTTTTGGTTGTGTGGGTGTTGAACCCGTTCGTGTATGTTTGTGTGTGTGCGGGAATGGGTGGGGCTCGTGTTTGGGCTTGTGATGCTTAAATGATGTTGTGGTTGTGTTTCTAGGGCTTAGGATGGTTGGTTTAAGCCTAGAAAAGGTTAGAAAAAGATTGGAGGCCGAAATCCGCACTTCAGGTTCAAGGAGATTACATTCTGCACCCAGCTAGGGCTCATGCGTCTAGAAGACATGAGAACGAATGGCATGCAACTGGAGGCCATACGGCCGAAAGGCATGCAACTGAAGGTCATGCGCCTGATAGTCATGCGACTAGAGGAAAGCGGCCAAAGGTCATGCGACTGTAGGAAATACGACTGAAACGCATGCGACTGAAGGCCATGCGCCTGAACAGTGTGCAACTGAAGTCCATGCGCCTGGAAGGCCATGCGACTGAGGGTCATTCGCATGGAAGTCATGAGATTGAGGGTCATGCGCCTAAAAGTTATGCGACTGAAGGCTATACGACTGAGAGTCCATACGCCCCTTAGTGTCCATGCATATGGAGACTCTCCATACGCCTAAGTGCTCATTCTCCCCATAGTGTCCATACGCCTAAGTGTTCTCAAACGCCTGGAAGGCCATGCGACTGAATATTGCCCATACGCCTAAATAGGGCTCATGTTCCCGAAAGAACATAGTTTGTTTTTTGATTCTCGGGGGAAAGTGTAGATGTAGGCTTTAAGTTGGGAGGTTCCTGGGAGTTCATGTAAGTTGACTTTTGAGGTCATAGATGTTGTGATGTATGATGTATGATTGATGCTTATGCATGATGTTATGTATGATGTATGTTATGTATGTATGATGACGCCCTGTATGGTGATGTTGTATGTTCATGTTATTGTTCCTTATTATGTATGATTACTTTCCCATGGCTTTACATTGAATGTTAATGAATGAAATGAAAATTTTTTTGTAACGTAAAGTGGAAGATAATGAAAAGAGGAACATAAAGAAAGAATGAATGCATGCATTAATGAACAAAGGAAAGTAAAGAAAGTCTTGCAAGCACTATATAGAGAAACACACTTAATGAAGAGTGCCAGTTCAACGGTGTGTAGGATAGCTACCCCAGAAGGAGGCACACCGGGGTCCGTCTTTATGACCGACCATTTGGATGGAACCTTTGTCGCTTATCCCTAGGTATTGTGGTTAGGCCACTAGGCGCCATGACTGGGGGTCTATGATATACCTCGGCCTAGTTCTCGCTTTATGCATGACAGTAGGGGTATAGCACATGGCAATGGTACACCTGAATTTACCCTAGGTACTATGGTCAGGCCAACGGGCGCCATGACTGGGGGTCTATGATAGACCTCGGCCCAGTACCCGCTTTATGCATGATGGTGGGGTAAAGTTCATGGTTTTGGTATGGAATGTAAAGAAGTAAAGATGAACATACAAATGAAAGTAATTTATGAAAGTAACGAAAGTGAATGATAATGTCGTACGATGAATGAACGAAGTTAACGAATGAATGATGAAGATAATAATGATATTATCTACATGTACGTATGATGTGTGACCACATAAAAAAGTAAAGAACGGTTTTAAATGGAAGTAAAGTATGGTTATTTTAAAACTAGAACTCACTCAGCAACGCTGACTTTTTATGCATTTTCCAGTTGGCAGGTAAAGTTGCGGAGGATGGCACGGGGCAGCTACTTAGCTTTTGGATGGCACTCTTTTGTTTAATGTTTTTGCATTGTAATGCGAACAAATGATATTATGTAACAAATGTTTTATTATTTTTCAAAAGCATTTTTAATGAAATGAAAATGTTTGTTTTTAATGATTCCGCTGCAACGTTTTATTCTAATTAATGTAATTATATGTTTTATGTGCGATGATTGGCCAGCTGTAAGTGTCCCAGGAATGGGGCCTTACAAGTTGGTATCAAAGCCAAAGTTTAAGTGAAACATGTAAATTTTCAAAATAAACTTTAACCTAAACTGAAAATGGGACAGAAAGGGAAGGGATGCCAGTTTGAGTAGCTGCGTGCCATCAGGTATTTTCTTAATGTTAACCGTCATTATGAGCGAATGTTATGTGATTTGTTTTGTGTGCCTTTAGTAGATTTAGATACTGATTTAGTCAGGATAGGTAATGCTTGGGGTATGAAGAGTAAAGTAGGTGGCTAATCATAACTGGTCACTGTAATTAGGGACTTACTATAATTGACATAAACTAAGCTATTCCCTTGAATGACTGTGTTAGTGTTTGAATCTTATAATGTGTTAGAGGATGGCTGGTGGTAGATCATCGAAGGCTTCACGTGGTGGAGGTCATGGTGGACATGGTGCTGAACCACGGGTCATAAAAGGAAGGCCTAGGGCCGAAAAGGTGGTTCATGAAGAACTCGAGACCCATCATCCGGAGGGCGGTGATGAGAGTGCTAAGTTGAGAGACTGAGTAAAGGAGGCTGTGGTTGAAGAAGTGCATCATGTCATGCAGACAATCTTACCGTCTGTGGTGACTGAAGTGATAAAGGTCGTGCGGGAAGGGGAAGGGAAAGAGAGGAATAGGTCCTTGGGAGGACGAGAGCGACCGTAGCCGGAAACGGTTCTCTCCGATGATGAAGAAGAGGAAGAAGAGTCTGCGCCGGAGGCGGCATGAGGCTGTAACTACGGGCTATTCAAAAGATGCAAGCCCCCACTATTGACGGTAATGGCACTGCTGCTGCTGCTCACCAGTGGGTGAGGGAGATGGAAGTTGTTCTTGATATCAGCGAGTGTCAGGAAGACAAGAAGGTGAAGTTTGCTGCCCACTCATTTGTGGACACAACTCTATGTTGGTGGGACAATATTATCCAACCCGAGTGCAGTCGGGAAATTGGAAGGATGAAGTGGACAGAGCTGAAAAGGTTGGTAATTGTGGACTTCTGTCCTCATAGGGAAATGGATAAGGTGGAAAGGGAGTTCCTACAGCTGGAGGCGGGGACTATGACCCATCACCAATACACCACCAAGTTTAATGAGATGGCATGTTTGGTGCTGGATCAACTGACACCCTTGTCACAAAAGATCAAGAGGTATATTCAGGGCTTGCTGGCGGATGTCCGTAGGCACATGATCGCTGCCCGACCGAGCACATTTAGGTCGGGTATTGATTTCGCAGGGAGGTTGAATGATGAGAAAACTGTGGTGGTGGCTGAAGGTAGCAAGAAAGGTGGTGGTGATCGGAATCGGAATGGGAAAATGTTTGGTCGAGGTGGTGCCCCGACGAGTAACAAGAAGACACGGGTAGATGACCGCCGTGTGGTCACATCTGGTACGGGGTCGAAGAAGTGTGACAGATGTGGAAAGGAGCATATTGGAGAATGGTAGGTTGGGATCAAACTTATGCTTCAAGTATGGGAGGATGGGGCATATAGCAAAGGACTGTTGTGCGGTCAGATGTTTTAACTATGGTGGAGAGGGTCACATGAGTAGAGACTGTAAGAAGCCAAGGGCTGAGGTTTCGGGAGTGAAGTAGTCTGGAGGAAAAGGACAGAGGACGAGCGCCAGAGCGTTTACGATGACACAGGAGGATGCTAGGAAGAACCTTGATGTTGTGTCAGGTACATTTCTAGTAAACCAAACTTTAGCTTCTGTGTTATTTGAATTTGGTGTTAGTAAAAGTTTTATTTCTGCTACTTTCTGTGCTAAACTGCTTGTTAGTAGCAAGAGTGTGGATGCGCCTTTTGATGTAGAAACTGCCATAGGTAAGTCTATTAGGATTTCAAAGATGTTAGAGGGTTGTGATATAGAACTAGAAGGTCACAAGTTTCCTATTAAACCATTTGTGATGACCTTAGGTGAGTTTGACGTAGTCCTTGGGATGGATTGGCTGGCAGACCACGAGGTGAACATTGTGTGCCGCAAGAAGATGATTCAGTTGATAGCGGCAGACGGTAGTTCGGTGACAGTTTATGGTGATCAGGTCACTATGATTCCGAAGGTGATTTCGATGGCGGTGGCGGGAAAGTGCATGAGGCATGGATGCAATGCCTACTTGTCCTATGTTAAGGATGTGGATACACCAACACCACAACTATCTGATGTACCGATTATGTGAGACTTTCCAGATGTATTTCCTGAAGACTTACCAGGAGTGCCACCTGACCGCGAGATCAAGTTCCAGATTGACTTGATACCGGGTGCCCAACCTGTAGCTAAGGCATCGTATCGATTGGCTCCGACTGAAATGAAGGAGTTGATGGAGCAATTGCAAGAGTTGCTTGATAAGGGGTTTATTAGACCGAGTATCTCTCCTTGGGGTGCTCCAGTCTTATTAGTGAAGAAGAAGGATGGTAGTATGAGGATGTGTATAGACTACCGTGAGCTGAACAAGTTGACGGTGAAGAATCGGTACCCCTTACCGAGAATTAATGACCTGTTTGATGAGCTCCAAGGTGCCAGTTGGTTCTCGAGGATAGACCTTCGATCTGGTTACCACCAGTTAAAGGTGAAGGAAAAGGATATTGGACATTACGAGTTTCTTGTTATGTCTTTAGGCTTGACCAATGCACCAACTACTTTTATGGACTTCTTGAATCGAGTGTGTCGGCCAATGTTGGATAAATCAATGATTGTGTTTATCGATGATATCTTGATTTATTCGAAGAGTGAGGAGGAGCATGCAGGCCATATTCGAGAGGTGTGGAGACCTTGAGAAGGGAGAAGTTGTATGCCAAGTTCTCCAAGTGTGAGTTCTGGTTGCGCAAGTTTCAGTTCTTGGGTCATGAGGTGAATCCAGAGGGGAATATGGTGGATCCGACAAATGTGGAGGCAGTGATGCAATGGAAGTCTCCAAAGACACCATCCGAGATTCGTAGCTTCTTGGGTTTGGCGGGCTATTATAGGAGATTCATTCAAGACTTCTCTAAGATCGCTTCTCCACTGACCAAGTTAACTGGGAAAGATGTAAAGTTTGTATAAGGTCAGGCCCAAGAGAAGGCGTTCGAGGAGTTAAAGGCGAGGTTGACTCAAGCTCCTATCTTGTCGCTACCCGATAGAAGCGAGGATTTAGTAGTTTATTCAGATGCTTCCTACTAGGGGTTGGGATGTGTATTGATGTAAAGAGGAAAAGTTATAGCCTATGCATCATGACAGTTGAAAGTTCATGAGGCTAATTGACCTACTCATGACTTGGAGCTTGCAGTCGTGGTCTTTGCGTAAAGATATGGAGGCACTACCTATATGGGATGAAGTGAACCATATTCACTAACCACAAGAGCTTGAAGTATTTATTCGAGCAGAAGGACTTGAACATGAGGCAGAGGAGAAGGTTGGAGCTCATAAAGGATTATGATTGTGAGATCCGTTACCATCCAGGCAAAGCCAACGTGGTGGTGGATGCCCTTAGCCGAAAGGAAAGACCCAGGCCGATTCGGATGAAAGCTTACCAGTTGATCATGACCTTCGATGTGATGAAGCAAGTCAAAGAGTTTCAAGATGAGGCATTGAAAGAAGATCATCTTAAGTTCGAAAGAATAAGAGGTCTGGTTGCGGAATTGGGTGAAAACGCACTCGGTGTTAGAACCTGATCGGACGGATATGGATTCTTCGTGTTGGGGATCTACGCGTGATGATTATGGATGAATCTTAGAAAACTCTGTACTATATTCATCCCGGTGCTACAAAGATTTACAAAGATATGAAGAAAGATTATTGGTGGCCGGGTATGAAGCGTGACATAGTGGAGTACGTGAGTAAGTGCCTTACTTGCTTGCAAGTGAAGGCGGAGCATCAAAAGTTGCATGGAAAGATCCAACCATTGGATATACCGGAGTGGAAATGGGAGCATATCACCATGGACTTTATAACAAAGCTACCACGGACCGCGTGAGGGTATGATGCCATATGGGTGATAGTTGATCGTTGATGAAGAGTGCTCACTTCCTACCGATTCGCGAGACTATTCATCAGAGAGGTTGGCAGATCTGTTCATTAAAGAGATCGTAACTCGTCATGGCGTGTCGGTGTCTATTGTGTCTGATCGTGGCACCCGTTTACATCTATGTTTTGGAAGAAATTTCACGATGCCATCGGGACGAGGTTACATATTAGCACGACCTATCATCCTCAGACAGATGGTCAGTCAGAAAGGACGATTCAGACGCTGGAAGATATGCTTCGGGCATGCGTCATTGATTTTGGAGGAAGTTGGGATGGCCACATACCATTAGCTGAGTTCTCATATACAATAGTTATCATGGCAGTATTGGTATGCCTCCTTATGAGATGCTATACGGTAGGAGATGCAGAACACCCGTGTGTTGGGGTGATATCAGCCATAAAGATTTAGGGAGCATCGAAGTGGTCGAGGCTATGATTGAGAAACTGGAAAGGATCAAGGCCTTCATGAAGGCAGCCAAAGATAGACAAAAATCGTATGCTGATAAACGATGTAGACTGATTGACTTCCAGGTGGGTGATAGAGTCATGTTGAAAGTCTCACCTTGAAAGGGTATCATTCGGTTCAGAAAGCGAGGCAAGTTAAGCCCAAGGTACATAGGGCCTTTCCGAATCATTGCTTGAGTAGGAGAGGTGGCCTATAGACTAGAGTTACCAGATGAGTTATGTGGAATTCACCCGACATTCCATGTATCTCATCTAAGAAAATATTTGACAGACGAGGATATGGTTGTACAACTGGACGACATAGAGGTAGATGAACGGCTCAATTATATGGAGAAACCGGTGGCAATCATTGATCATAAAGATAAGAGGTTAAGGAATAAAGTGGTTCCACTTGTACGCATGCAATGGAAGCACAGAAAGGGGTCTGAGTCTATGTGGGAGATTGAAGAAGAGATGAGATAGCATTACCCATGTTTGTTCGAGGAATAACAGGTTTCGAGGATGAAACCTATATAAGGGGGTGGACTTGTAACACCCGGTTATTTCCTTTGAAGCCAAATAAAGAAGAAAAAGAAAGAAAAAGAAATAAAGTCCAAGTTGAGGGACCATTCTTGCCAAAAAGGGGAAAAGTTTGAAAGGGCGGGTGTAAAGGGGGCATGGCAGCCCATTCTCCCCTCATTCTCCCCACTCCACTCGGTCCAAAGAGAGAGAGCAAGGGAAAAGGGAAAAGGCTAGGATTTCTTGGAAATCAAGTGCAAAAGTCGAGGTCAAGCGGGTTTGTAGGAAACTCTACTCGAAGAGGCTGCTAAGGTGAATTCTAGAACCCCACTTTTACACGTTTTTGACCGATTTTGGGGTTGGAATGCATACCTAAACTATTTTTGGTTGTATGGGTGTTCAACCCGTTCGTGTATGTTTGTGTGTCTGTGCGAACGGGTGGGGCTCCTGTTTGGGCTTGTGATGCTTGAATGATGTTATGGTTGTGTTTCTAGGGCTTAATATGGTTTATTTAAGCCTGGAACAGGTTAGAAAGGGGCTGGAGGCCGAAATCTGCAGTCAGGTTCGAGGAGACTACATTCTGCACCCAGCTAGGGCTCATGCGACTAGAAGCCATGAGACCGAATGGCATGCGACCGGAGGCCATATGGTCGAGAGGCATGCGACTGAAGGTCATGCACTTGATAGTCATGCGACCAGAGGAAATGCTGCCAAAGGTCATGCGACTGGAGGAAATGCGGCCGAAAGGCATGCGAATGAAGGCCATGCGCCTGAAAAGTGTACGACTGAAATCCATGCGCTTGGAAGGCCATGCGATTGAGGGTCATTCGCATGGAAGTCATCCAACTGAGGGTCATGTGCCTGAAAGTTATGCGACTGAAGGCTATGCGACTGAGAGACCATACACCCCTTAGTGCCCATGCGTCAGGAGACTCTCCATATGCCTAAGTGCTCACCCCATAGTGCCCATACGCCTAAGTTTTCTCATGTGCCTGGAAGACCATGCGACTGAAAAGTGCCCATATGCCCAAATAGGGCTCATGCGCCCGAAAGAACATAGTTTGTTTTCTGATTTTTGGGGGAAACTGTAGATGTAGGCTTTGACTTGGGAGGTTCCTGGGGGATCATTTAAGTTGACTTTTAAGGTCATAGATGATGTGATGTATGATGTATGATTGATGCTTATGCATGATGGTATGAATGTATGATGACACCCTATATGGTGATGTTGTATGTTCATGTTATTGTTCCTTATATGTATGATTATTTTCCCATGCCTTTACGTTGAATGTTAATGAATGAAATGAAAAGTATTATGTAACGTAAAGTGGAAGATAATGAAAAGAGGAACATAAAGAAAGAATGAATGCATGCATTAACGAATGAAGAAAAGTAAAGAAAGTCTTGCAAGCACTGTATAGAGAAACACACTTAATGAAGAGTGTCAGTTCAATAGTGTGTGGGATAGCTACCCCAGAAGGATGCACACCAGGGCTCATCTTTATGACCGACCATTTGGATTGAACCTTTGTCGCTTATCCCTAGGTACTATGGTTAGGCCACTGGGCGCCATGACTGGGGGTCTATGATAGACCTCGGCCTAGTACCCGCTTTATGCATGATGGTAGGGGTATAGCACATGACAATGGTACACCTGAATTTACCCTAGGTACTGTGGTCAGGCCACCGGGCGCCATGACTGGGGGTCTATGATAGACCTCGGTCCAGTACCCGCTTTATGCATGACGATGGGGTAAAGTTCATGGTTTTGGTATAGAATGTAAAGAAGTAAAGATGAATGTACAAATGAAAGTAATTTATGAAAGTGAACGAAAGTGAATGATAATGTCATACGATGAATAAACAAAGTTAACGAATGAATAATGAAGATAATAATGATATTATCTACGTGTACGTATGATGTGTGACCACATACAAAAGTAAAGAACGGTTTTAAATGGAAGTAAAACGCTGACTTTTTATGCATTTTCCGGTTGACAGGTAAATTTGCTGAGGATGGCACAGGGAGGCTACTTGGCTCTTTTGGATGTCATTCTTTTGTTTATTGTTTTTGCATTATAATGCGAACAAATGATATTGTGTAACGAATGTTGTATTATTTTGCAAAAGCATTTTTAATGAAATGAAAATGTTATTTTTAATGATTCCGCTGCAACATTTTATTCAAGTTTTTGTAATTATATGTTTTATGTGCGATGATTGACCAGCTGTAAGTTTCCCGGAAACGGGGCCTTACATAAATCTAGGTGTTCTTCATTTATGATCATTTGAAGAAACCTTGGATACATCAAATACTTGTTACCTATCCTTTTCTCCAAAGTAAATACAAAACCATTTAAGATCTACTTTGCCATGTTAAATCTTTGATTTGTGGAAACTGCAACTATCGGAGATGGAATATCAACAGAAAATGAATTCCATCCAGCACTCCTCTTTGACATACAATGCTGAAAGATATAGCATAAAGGTTTCTAGTGGTTGTATACTCTTGCTTTTGAAGAATTGCTTCTTTGAGAAATGATCACGATGACCCATAGCCATGAATGTGTCTCTACATTCATTGAATGTAAGCTCAGCTAAATCTTTGGATCATTATCACCTAATCTCAGAGTATCTCTAATGACTGTTTAAAGACCTTAATCATTCTATAATTAGTAATGAATCCTCTAACCACTTCCTCCCATCTTCATCTCTATTCACTTTTGCAAGTTCTCCAAAACTTTTTGATCAAACAAGCATATAAGATTGGTCAGACACACATGGCATATACATACTTTGTCTTCAATAAAAATTTGATCATCTCTTCATATTCAACATCATCACAAACATCTTTACTAAGAAATGTTGCTACATTATGCTTTGGCTCGAACTTTAAATCAACCATCATTTGACTCAAAACAAAGTATAAGTATATATAAATTATAATGGTTTAAATCACATTATATATTATCAAGTTTCAACCAATAGCACTTA
Organism: Flaveria trinervia; assembly: GCA_025506515.1. Lineage (NCBI taxonomy): Eukaryota > Viridiplantae > Streptophyta > Magnoliopsida > Asterales > Asteraceae > Flaveria > Flaveria trinervia. The sequence continues at coordinate 62,626 of JACCIX010001060.1, forward strand.
GAATATTATCTAAGTGTTTTGTACACTAAGAACATGAAATGTACTTGTTTCAAATTTGTACTAACATTTTGAGATTAAAACAAGTAAGACCCATGAAGTATGCATATTTAGTAATTTTTAATTTGCTTAACACATTTTAAATTTTACACACTTAACAAATTTTACTAAAAATTTCGAAGTGTTGAATACATTCTACATGGGCAGAACACATTGAAACTTAAGTTCAAATGATTTAAAGATTGCTAAATCATAAAAATATTTTCAAAATTAGTTGATTATGTTAATTATGATGATTTACAAATTAAGGTTGATTAAAAAATTAAATTTGACTATCTAGTTCTTATTCAAACTAGTCTACTTATGAAGACCAAATCATCAAGAACACGTGATGATGAATTTAATTATTGCTTTTCACAATCTGATCGAAATCATGTTTTGACAACAATATTAAATATTACACATTTAAACCCCAAATTGCAAAGTTTAAAACCCTTAGTGTTCGAACTTCCGAATAGATGTCGAACGCCCAATCAATGTTCAAATGATTAGATGAAATACGATGTTATGAAATCAAGTTTAGAATCAGTGATTTCACCTATTTATCACACAAATTAACAGAAAATCAACCAATTTCTACGATAATGGATGTCTGGGGTTTGAGTGAGAAACACAAAGAGTTTGGGTGTAAGTGTGAAAATGATGAAAACAATCAAGTGTTGAATATATTTATAAGTGCAAAAACTCTTAGATACATAACCACACTGAAGATGTATGAATACTAGTCAGACTCATGTGACTTAAACACATGAGCATACATAGCCATGTTTTCACTAAAATTCTCAAACGCATGAGCACTGTCCAGGCGGGCACTGTTCAAGCACATGGGTTAGATAGAAACGCCTAACACTTAGATATTTTCATGAACCATCAGTCCATATGAGAACTGTTTAGGCGCATGAGCCTTACAAAGCGTCTACACTTGAAATAGTTTTAACATTTGAAAAACTAAAACTGTTTAAGCACATGGGGTTGACATGGTACGCCCAACACTTGACCATTTTGAGTAAAATGACAACTATTCGGGCACATAAGCTTGACAAAATGCCCAACACATGTGCAAATTTCTGAAATTCATCATACTTGTGAATTAGGCTTTTGAGCACTGTTCAGGCGTACGAAAACCCTTCCATAAGTCTAACACTTCGAAATGTTCACATCCTTCATTTGAAAACTTTTAATGCACATTAGTATTGTTTATCATAAAATCTTAAACACTTAGTCAAATTTTGACTATCACCCGTCATAAATCATTTAAAAATTCGAAATTTCAATTTTAAACACCAATAATCACATATTTGACGCTTTGTTTTTCAAATATTTCTGCCATTTTAGACTCTATTTTGAATTTTTTTTTCAAACCACAATTGATTTCAGGTTCATGTTTACATCATATCAAACACATACACATGCGTATAAATTTAAGCTTCATGCTTTCCATCCAAATCATTTTATTTTAATTTTCTCTTTTTCAATCTTTACTCACCCTAAACTTTTAAGTTTACAAACTTAGAAATTTATATTATTTTTCAAAAAGAGTAAACCAATCGTTATCAACATGCCTACACACAGAAATCATGTAAAAATTATAAAATCAAAGCATAATAAAAATCTACTATACACTATTGAATCATATGCCTGCAATGAGATCATATCAGTTAAGATCAGCACATTAAAATCAAAAAGAGGTGGATAGTTATAGACAGTGATTAAATCCTAATTAGGTGTGTTTAAGGTCAGTGTTTCCGCAACAAAGAAGACACGTGATCCAAGGATAGAAAATGAGTGATTTTTTTCAAAGTATTAGCACACTTACTTTTTCAATTTTTAGATTTATTAAGGTTCTATTAGATATGACTTTATGTAACCCACACTTAGACATAGAAAGTTCAACTATTGTCAAGGTATGCAAGAAGCATAATTACTCAACTTATTAACTTGACATATATGTTTAACCAAATCTCATGTTTAGGTCAATGAGATAATCATTATAGATACATCATTTGATAATCTCCGAGATAAACACCATGGACAAACCATTATGTAATCTCCGAATCCGTTTCATAAAGAAATGGTAGAGATGATCCATAAAAAATCATAGGGCATCCATTTTGGACTTAATGAGAGGATTGTGCATATTGGCATCAAATAAGAATATCTAGGTCTGGAATGACTTACAACAGATGATACATCATCACTTTAGGTCTATGATGACTCATAACAGAGAAGTAACATATGTGTTAAACAGATCTTATGGTTATTCATATCACCACCAGGTGTGAGTTTATGACTTTACAAGCAATTAATCAGACAAGTCAACACTACTCATTGGTACTAAGATCAACAAACACTAAAGCATAATTGATTTAGTTTAATCACAATAATTTACTTTTTTAGTATAATTTCAAGAACTTTCCCACACATCAAATATGATCACGTAAGACTTTATTAGCAAATGCAACTGATTAAACCCAATGTATTATCACTTCTCACATATTATAAAGGCAGATTCAATTCTAAAATAATAAGCGAATACCTAACAAGTAAACTTTATTTTTTTGTAGGTTTAATTTCATTTTATAATTTTCTCTTTTCTTCTTGCAAATTTCTATATTTGTATTTGCCTTTTCATTTCAAGCACATACACATTATATACAATCAGGTAGTCAACTTTTATAATAGCTTTGTTATTGTACATTATCAACTAAGGGAGAGTTCTTATCCTTTTTAAGATTCAAAGATAGTTAATAAGACCAATTGACTCGACCAAATACTCAAACCTTCCTGTAAAAAGGTTTTTGTAGATAGATGAGCGACTAATTTTTAGTTGTCATTTGAATCAAAATGATTAAACCTTTTTCAGATTTATATTTGAGAAAATGATATCGAATCTTGATATGCTTTGTTTTTAAGTGTTGGATAGGATTAGCTATAATAAACATAGTAGCAATGTTATAAATATAAATAGAAATTTTAAGAAAATTAAACCTGTAATCTAGCAGTTGGTTTGTAACCAAAAGATTTAAGAACATTCTGCTAATGCAACTATGTACTCAGCTTCTACAGTTGAAACAAAGACATTTGTTTATTTCTTACATTGCCATGAGAGTACTCTAGGACCTAAAACTAACAACCATCCATTGTAAATTTACGATCTTGACAACATCCCCCATAGTCACTGTCTGTATATCCATGTAACTCGAAGTTTTCTTCATAAGGATACCATAACCCTAGAGCCAGTTTTCCTTTGAGATATATGAATATTCATTTGACAGCGATAATGTGAGATTATTTTGGTTGTACCTGGCATAGACACAAACAACATACATTATAGTAGGTCTATATGCGGTAAAATACATCAAAGAGCCAATCATAGATCTGTATAAAGTTTGATCAATTGAATTTTCTTTTAGATTAGATTCAATCTTGGTATTAATGTTAGTTGGAGTTCAGATGGATTGATAATCTTGTATTTCAAACTTTTTAAGAGCTTTTCAAGAAATTTCTCATGATTGATAAAAATTCCATCTGCAGACTGTTTCACCTATAAACCAAGAACAAAGTTAATTTCTCTCATAAAACTCATTTGGAAATGAGACTTCATGATTTCTTCAAATTCATTGCATAACATTGGACTTATAGAACCAAATATTATATCAACATACATTTGAACACATAAGAGATCATCACCATCATTCTTTATAAATAAAGTTGGATCAATTTCCTTCTTGTGTATCCATGCTAGATCAAATGCTATGACAATGTATCATACCAAAATCTAGGAGCTTGATGAAGACCATCCAAAGCTTTACTAGGCTTGTACACACGATGAGGATATTCTGAATCTTTAAAACCCAGAGGTCGCTTGACATACACATCATCCGTGATTAGTCCATACAGTAAAGCACCTTTTACGTCCATCTGGAACACCTTGAATTTCATATAAGAAGCATAAGCCAGGAAGACACGAATCGCTTCAACTCGGTGCAACTGGATAAAAGACTTCTTCATAATCTATTTCTTCTTCTTGGGTGTAACCTTATATAACGAGTCTCGTATTGTTACGAACAACAATTCCCCAATCGTCTATTTTGTTTCTAAACAACCATTTTGTGTCGATGACATTTTCTCCTTCACACAAATCCACAAGCTTCCGGACTTCCTATTTGTGGAACTATAATAACTCTTCTTGCATTACTTCGATCTAACTATTGTCCGCTAATGCTCCGATGATATTGTTAGGGAAAATTTGAGATAGAAAACAAGAGTATAAGTAAAGGTTTTCTTGTTTGGAATGACTCCTCATTGTTCTCTCATTCAATGGATTGACAGTCTAAGATGTAGTATGTCTCTTGTGAATACGGTGGTTGGAATCTCATCTTCTTGAACATTAACATCAAGATAGTATAGTTCAAGTCGGAAAAATGCTGCAATAGGTTCGAAGAATGCGGATTGAAATTAGGAATTTAGTCGGTGAATTGATAAAGAAGTCATGTTTATCAGAAACAACTACATCATTCAAAACTAATAAAGTTCCAGACTCAGGTTGTATAATTTCAAGTTCATCAATAGGAAGAGGTTGTGAAACATTTGAATCTTGAGAAACAAGATGTTCTTGTGCTTTCTAATCATCAGAGACAAAACAAAATACCAGATCTTTAACAAACAAAAAGAATGAACAATTTGAGCTAGAGTCATCCATATCATCGAAATCAGAATCATCATTGAAAGATCCATGATCTCTTACTAGTATCCTGTTATCACAAGAAGATTCTAACAAGTTAAAAATTAAATGAGTATGACAAAGAATCTAAATCAAATAACCAACTGGAACATTTGCAACAAATGGAAATAAGTTTTCGAGGAATTTAACATTGAAAGCTTCAATGATAATATTCGTCCTAGAGTTATAAACTGTAAATGCTTTTGAAATCAACGAATAACCCACAAAAAATCCATCATCAAATTTTGCTTCAAATTTTCCAAGCTCATCATTTGAATTTAAAATCAAACTGGACAACCAAAAGATTTAAGAAAATCTATATTAGGTTTCCTACCAAACATCAACTTATAAGGAGTTTTATATTTATCTTTCACCAGTAATGTACGATTCTATACAAAACACATTGTGGATATGGCTTCATCACCGAAAGTGATTAGAATCTTTGCATTTGCTAACATAAAGCGTGCAACCTTAATCAAAGTTTTGTTTTTCCTTCAGCAACTACATTTTGTTGTTGAGTTCTAGGAGCACTGAACTAACGAGTAATTTCTTTTCCCGCACAAAACATGTCAACATTAGTATTTTTAACTTCAGTTCTGTTAACACTTCTAATGATTTTCACTTTTTGTTCTAATTGATTTTTTACTTTAATGATGAATTCTTTTAACAATTCAGTCGTTTCAGACTTAGCATGCGAAATGAAAACCCATGAAAATCTTGTAAAGTCATCAATGATAACTAAACAATTAGATTTCTTTCCAACACTATGCATATTTACAGGACTAAATAAATCCATGTGCAACATCTGAAGAGGCTTGAAAATTGAGTTTATCAGCTTGGGCTTATAAGGACGCTCTATGTTGCTTCCGTTTTAAACATGCTTTGCAAAGATTTGATTTAGCAAACTTCTGTTTTGGAATGCCTACTACATAGTTTCCTGTTACAAGCTTGTTCATGTTCTTTAAATTGGAAAGCCCAAGACGTCTATGCCATATTTGACTTTCATCATTGATGCTTGAGCAATTAGGCAAGTTGTTTCTGTAGTTGGATCTACTTGAGATATAACTACCTTGTACACATCTCAATCATGAATAGCTTTAATAACTACCCATTCCTTGATTATCCGAAAACCTCACTTCAAAATATAACAATAAGAATCATCAAATTAAGTAGAATAAAATTTAGGAAACACTTATATATTAAAGTTCAATTGAGCACAATAGTAGACTTTATCAAAGCTAATAATCCCATTTGACACTGTTCCTTCGCCTGTAATCTTACCACATGTATCACCAATGAATGCAATACGAGTACCATTTTTTAACTTAAAATCTTAAAGTAAGGCATGGTTGCCAGTTCTATGACGACTACACCCATTATCAATATACCAAGTGTTAGTAGGTCTTCTTAGGTGTGTCTGCATTTCAAAGAAAATTAAGGTGAGTTATCAACCTAAGCCGAGATGGTCTTGGGCTTGCCAAATTTATCAACAATGTGAACTATTTAAAATGAAGCTTATTCAAGCCAGGCTTCTTTTTTTGTACCAATTTAACAATTTCTTTCTTATTAAAATTTTGATTATCTTTGATGTTCTTAATCCTCAAAGAATGATAACGGTTTTTAAGATCATCATCAAGATAATTTGAACCATCAACAAGAATGTTTTTAGAATAAAATTGCTTGTTAATGTTTCCTTGTTCATTCACATAGATTATGGAACAAAATTTTCATAGCGTAAGACTCATCATAACTAGCATTGATTCTTTAGAGAGATCTCAAGCCTAACGATATTGTTTTGTTAAATCTTGAAAACTATTATTTTAATTTATTTGACATCTTGGGTTAACATATCTGTAGAGATTATATGAAGAGGCTAAAGCAACCAAACACCCAAAGTCATTCTGCATGCATGTTGCACAAGTACCGAAGAAGAATGCTTTGGAAGTTTCACACAAGCAACAAAAATATTCTAAGTGTGAAATCTTCGAAGCCAAGACCAATATCTTCTGAAGCCAAAGATGAAGTCTTCCGAAGCCTCAGAGACAAAGTCTTCCGAAGCTCAACACTTGAAGACAGATTTCTTCTGAAGACTTTTAACAACATGCTTTATCTAATGTACTTTTCTATAAAGTTTGATCCATTTCCGCTGCAACTCTGAAATGTCACCAACTTACATGAGTTGGTGAAAAGTTCCATGCTTTTGGTTTTTGTACATTGAGGTCTTGAGTCTGTAAACTTTTTACTTCATTTACTTTATCCTTTTTGTAATAGATAAGGATGTGAGTTATGGCATGTCATAGTCATAAAGTCAAAAAGGCAATATACCTTTTTGACTCTACAATTGATTTTGTTTTGTGTTTAGTCAATTGTATCCAGCTGGCTTACATAGTATGGCCAACTGTAGGATGTAGTATAAGTATCTCATGTTCTTGTAACTTTATTTTCATGCTTTGTAACACTTGTAATAAAACATTGAGAAAGCAATATACTGCAACCTTGAAAACATCTCCTTGTGTATCTTGCTCTTGTGTTCTGTCTCTTAAATTACTTGTGTTCTTAGTGTCTTTATTTATGGTTAATCCAGTTTATTGTTTGATTAAGTTAGGTTACTCTCCTCTTTGTGTTGTTGTGTTGTAAGTGACCACCCTTCAACGGTCCTACAATATCCATTCCTTGGTGAGTTCTTCCTAAAATAACTATCCTTAGTGTTATGATCTCTTTCATCATATAATGCATAGACTTGTTGAAATAACAATCAACTATTGAATGGTTGTTCATATCACAAATATGACAATACTTGTTAAACTAACATTCCGTAGTGTGATGATTATACATATCATAGTACCTTTGTTGAAATTTAAATAACTGTTGAGTAACACTAGATATGGAAGCTATATTTGATCCTTGTTTTCAATTAGGAGTGGTCAAGTTAATTTGTTGTTTTTGATTTGTGAATTTATTCTTTTGAAATTTTGGCTTTTGGCTTTTGTTCATTAACACTATTACTTGACTCCTTAGATACTCATCTTTTGCTGACAGCGAAAGACTTTGGACCTGAATTTGTTTTCAGATCAAAGTTAGATTTGTTCTTTGGTTTGGTTTTGTGTCTGGAATTATGTTCATGTCTAAAGTACAAGTAGATATAAACTTAACTAGATTAAATTGATTTGATTAATTGGTTCTTTGAGTTTGAGTTTGAGAAGTTTTAGCTTTTGTATTTTTCTTTCTCCTTCTCTGATTTCTAGATCTTGATGAATCTTTCTTGCTTTGGGATTGAATTGAATCTTGAGAAGATTCTTTTTCAGTTTCCTTATCTTTTTGTTCCATTTGCCATTTAATGAAATCTGGATTGTTAATTTGTAAGAACATGAATCATTAGATGTTACTTCATCTTCTTTTGTTTTCTGTTTCTTCTTTATGTTTTGTTTGTCATTGGTTTCAACAACTTATTCAACATATTATTCAGGGTCACATCTTTTAACAATACACTCATGAGATCCTTTAGGAACAAATAATTTCTTATTCTTTGCTCGTGGTTCATAAGATTTAACTTTTACTGGATGACCATTTTTAATCTTTTCTGAATCTTGCTCTTCAAATATCTCAATATTTATCTTTTCTTCCTCACTTTCTGCATTAGATTGCAAATTCTTTTTCTTATCTTGAAAGGCTTTAAGCTTTGCTTTGTTTTCAAGTGACTGATCACGTGTGTTAAAGTTCTCTAGTAAAGTGTTTGATATAGATTTAGACATGGGCTCATGTGTGAAAAATGTTTTGTCTTTATCTTTCCTTCTACTTACCAACTGTTCTACAATAGTTTTAGAACTTTTAACTTTACCAAGATCGACCTAAGTTGCAGCATATGGTATTTTCTATTGTTCTATATATTTTATTCATCTCTTCAAGTTGCTTTATAATAAGTTCAAGTTTTTTGAGAGTTTTGTTTCATGATATTTGAAGAGATAAGATCGTTTCATTAGAGTTTTTATGATTATTTTTAATTTGTTGTGCATTACTTCTTCTTGTTTAAGTTTGTCATAGATTTTAAATGAATATGTTGTGTAATGCTCAACTTGATCAAAACATGCTTTTGTGCATGTTTTTTCCCTGACTTCAACAAGAATTCCAGGATATGAAGAACAAGTCTCAAAGTCATACAATGGATGTTCACCTTTGGTTGTTCAAATGGAGCTATGAGAGCAATCATTTCTGACACTTCTTTTGGATTAGATTCATCACCCCAATTATAGTCTTCATTATCATTTTTTGAATAACCATTTGCTTTAGGATCATTATCTTCAAACCAATATTCATTATGAACTTCAGCAACAATGGCTAAACTTGATATGATATCAACTGTAAATTTTCCAGCATATGCACTCTAGTCATAGCCATCTTTGATGCTTACAACAAAAGTTTTCTTCGGCTCTTTAGTTGATTTTGATTCATCTTTTAGTTTTGGCATATGAATACTTTGATAAGGCTTTTGGAAGGTTTTCCGAGACTGTTGTTGGTATCTTTGACTACTAGAACCAGCTTGACCATTTCCACTTGGATTTCTTAGAGCTTTACATTCCCTTAAGAAATGACCATAACTGTTGCAATTGAAACACATTGACTTTGATTTGTCGAAGCCAATAGTTTTATTTGCACTTCGCTTGTAATTTCTGTTAACATAGGATTGTTTATGAGTTTTGTAAGAAATTATTACCACCTGCCAGTTTAAGTCCATCTCTTCCACATCATTAGGATCCATTTCAAAAAAATCTTGTAAAATAAGATCAACTTGAGTTAGATGACTTCCTTGATAAGCTTGATAACTTGCAAGCAGTAAATGCAAATTTGGACTCTTCATCTTGTAAAATGATATTAATGACATCTTTAACTTTGCTAGATTTAATAGAGTTAGAAGATGGAGTCTCAATTTGAAGTTTAGGAGTTTGACTTTTAGGAGGAGACTGAGCTTGAGTTGTATAAATAGGAGCACTTATAAAGAAACCAACTCTAACAAACAAATCACCCTTATCTTTTGGAGTACCATCATCCTTTGCTAGAAATGCATTCTCCACTAGAGAAGCAACATACTTGTTGTGACACCCTACACATATCCCACATCAGTCGTGAATAGGAAAGATACTTGGTTCACAAGGAATGTCTGGCTTCTAACATCATCAACATGTTTTGGGCGTTTTAGCTGTGGATGAAGGGAGAACTCCATAATTAATCATGCTCAGATGGCATCAATCCAGGGATGGGTGACCTCCTTGGGTAGTTTTCACCCGAGCAACCAAAATCATATCCGTGAGCTCTTCGTGGGCAAAGCGGACAATAATGATGGTATAAGAGGCCTGGTGTTACAGAATGGTATCAGAGCCACTCCTGTGCCGCTCGAGATGTGGGACATACCTCACCAATGATGATGACTTCTTGGGCTCATCAAGGACGACAAGTCCAAAGAAGGGGTGATTGTGACACCCTATATATATCCTACATTGACCATGGACAAGATAGATTCCTGGTTCATAAGGAATGTTTGGCCTTTAATATCATCAACACGTTTTGGGCGCTTTGGCAGTGGATGGGAGGAGAACTCCACAGTTAAGCATTTTCAAGTGGCATCAATCCAGGAATGTGTGACCTCCCTAGGAAGTTTTCACCCAAGCAACCAAAAGCAAATTCGTGAGCTCCTTATGGACAAAGCAGACAATTTTGGTGGTATGAGGGGTCGGGTGTTACACTTGTACTAAGATGTTGATGAAGCTCTATCATTGTTACCGGAGCTCTCATCAATTTCAACTGATTCTATTTTGGCAATCAGAAGATCAAGATCCATCGAAAACTTTCGGTATGCTTTAACAAAGTGACTGTCTGTTTCTATGAAGATGGAAGAGCTTTGAGAAGTTTGTCGTTTAGATCTTTGAGATCATTTTTGATGTCAGCACTAGACATTTCAGTAGTTGCACAAATCTGTTCATCGTCTAATTAATCATTTCTCTAGAAAGATACTCAAATAATTCTAGTTGCCACTTGAGTTTCTGCTTTTTAAGATCTTGTATCTCTTTACCACCTTCCCAAATAAATTTAGAGCTTTGTACATGGTGTAACTAGTTTGATAACCTTCAAGTTTAGTCAAGACCTTCAAGGTATGCCCTTACACATTAGTGAGTAAGCTTTAATGTCATTCTTAACCTTTTTAAATTATCATCTTGCACACCATCCTTAGGATAAGGTTCTTCAGATCATCAACATATACATTAACCAATAGAACATTTTCTTGAATGCTCCTCTTTATAAAATGTTTATATTTGTTTATACACATGTTAAAACCTTCATTCAATAAGTATGAATGAATCTTGTACCAAGCTCTTGGGGTTTATTTTAAGTCGTACACTCACACCTTTTGGTTAGACTTCTGTTACTAGTCCACAATTAATGAAAACACGTCGCTAATTCATAGATGAAACTGTTATGACAATGTTATTTTTATACATAGGTAATTCGTTGTTATCCCTGCTAATGGTGACCACTCAATAATTTTACTAGGTAATTCATTGGAAAAGTATTATCCACCCTCTGTGTTTTGATAGAGTATCAACAATTGGTTAGCGATGCACAAAGAGTATTTGGTTTGTTTCATTGTGATGGTAATAACAATAACTTCCTTTAACAAACAAGTTAGTTTCATATCACACAAATATTTTTTTCACTAACTAGACATAATATAAATGAGTGAAATAAATTTTAATTTGTATGATTAATGTTGTGCTTCCGAGTTGAATAAAGTTACAAAAAGAAGAAAATGAAATTAAGAAGTTTAAATAAATTGAGGGAAAAAGAAATACATAATGTATATTCATACTACAGAGTTCAAGGGAAAAAATCATGTTAAAAAGAGGACATACACGACATGTAAACAAATATGTGATTATAGATGCTATGTAATATTTTTGATACTACGTGAGAGGGTAAAATTGATGAATTATAAAACTTTATATTTTATTTGATGATCTTATTTACCATCTATTTATTCTTAGCAGAAACTTAAAAACATAAATCTCTTTCATTTTTTCAACTTACTTTTACTTTTTTTTTTAAATGATTCGAGACACAACGTGAACAAAAATTCACTACACAAAATAGACGCGATTTGATATGTACCTAGTCCATATCAATCAATTCATACCGAAAAACAATTTATTACTTCTACTTTCTTGATATTTCATAATTCCACTAAAACTTCTTGTGACTAGACCTGGGACAAGGTTTGGACCAGTTGAGACTAGACCTAACAACTCCGTCTGGACCGATTGAGACAATCAGAGAAACCATAGACCCAACTTCTATGAACTATGGAGTCTAATATTCATACATGCTACAAAATCATCATATACCAAAAGAAAAAAACTAGAATATACAAGAAAATTTATGGAGTGTAACCTAAACGTATTTAAGTGGTTAACCTTTTTATAATCAGCTATAGGGTATATGTTTTAATAGTTTTACTTCTTATTTTCACTTCAGTTGTGTATCGGAGGTTTTCTCTTCGCTGGCGAATAATCCATTCCCGTTATGTCTAGACATCTGGATACCGCTCCGAGAAGACTTCTGTTTTCTCATGCTTGGATGGTACCAACGTAGTCGATAAAGTTGCCTCCTTTTCAAGTAGTTCACGATTAAACTTTTGGATTGTTCTCGGGTCTTTCTCGTAGTTCTGTACATAAAATATAAATTATCAATTAACAATTCACTTTAAGGTTAGTTTTTGTTAATTTTGGATCTTATCCGGAAGCAACTAACCTTGTCACCGGTGGTGGAAAAACTTGAAGATTTTATTTTTGTCAGATGTTTTCTATTTATTCCTGCAAATAGAAAATAATAACAAATTTATTAAAAGAATGTACATAACGAAGATACTAATTATGGGATGACCCAAACTTAAAATTAAAAGGGCACATTTTCATTTATTTTATTGGAATAAAAAGATCTGCCAAGTGCTATATCTCTTTTGATCAAATTAAAGTTGAAATAGTCAGTTCTACAACAAAAGCTAGCTTCTTCCTTTATATAATCAAACACACTAAATCCTTATATATAGTATTATCATTTGAGCTAATCTAAGTACAGAAAACTCAAGTAATTTCTAGTGTTTTATAAATGGTGTCTAGGTAGGTGATGTCTTGGGCCATAGTAATCTTGATGAATCTTTGGTAACCAATGGTTATGAGATATTAATCGTCTCTTCTGTATGATGGTACCTGAGGAAAACTTGGTAGCCATGGCTGTCCCATCTTCGTCTTGATTGCTTGATGAGCTCTGCAATAAATGAACCGAATAAGAAATTAAGTTCAAAGAGATGTAAAATTAGTGACATAAAATCATAAGATATGCTAACCTTAGATATGAGTTGGTGATGGTTGCTAGCTGGTATACTCAGTTTTTCCAGCCTAATACCTTCACAATATCAACATAAAATGTGTAATTAGGTAAAAAAATATATATCAATATTGTCATGTGAGACTTACATGCAAACATATTATCACCATATAATAAGTTTGATACATATTGTCCACTAGATGATAGATAGAGTGGGACAGTGAAAAAGAGTGGACTACGCTGCTACATAACCAACTTGTATATCACAATTAGAGTAATATGTGATCATACAGATATCAGAGTACTAATAAATTTAAATCAATGGTTTATGAGGAGTCATCTTATGACTTTCCAAAATGAAGTTTACGAGTTGGAGTCTCAGTAGGTGCAACATGCTTCTAGCGGACCAAAGGTTTTACCACAGTAAGCTTTTATGTGGTGGGTTTTTTTGGAATGGTGGGCAAGACGGGTCACCAGCTGTTCGCGGTGTGGGTGACCTTTCGCAACGGGTTTACTCGTGTGATTGAGCTTAAAAATTATTCGTTGGCCGTTTAAAAAGTAAATAATTTTGGTTTTGTATTAAATGACCCAACAATACCAACTTGTATGGTATAAAGGTTTATATCAAAATTATATAATATCAATCTTGAAGGTTTCCATCACAGTTTCGCATCTGATATAAACTCTAGTGTATAAATCAGTTAAAAAAAGCAACACATCCTCAAAAAAATTTCAAAAGCCATTTAAGACTCCACATCATATGTTTTCGCACAATTAAGATACACACCTAATACACGTGTGTGATGGAATTAAACATACCTTGAGCTTCATAAAGGAAAATGAAGAGAACTAAGAGACTGAACATCAAAGAAGATTTCATTATGTCTTTGTAAACGATATTAACTTCCTGAAGTAAATGAAAAAAGGAGAGGCTGCTTATTGAAGATAGATATGTGGAAGGCTATATATATGCACATATATATGGGGTTTGGGACCACATCTGTCATGACCATAAGGTTAATACAATGTTTTATACTATCTTTAAATGGGCATCAATGTTGTGATTTTTAGTTGGTATTCTTGCTATTTTAAGAAAAAAATATTGTAAATTATGTCTCTAGTTTTTATTGTCACTGGGCAAGAATCAATTTTATTAATAATTGTTCTTGATTGATTTGAAACTTTAAGTTAGCTAGCTAGATCAACAAAGCGTGTTAGCTAATCTTGATGGTCATACCCATGATTGAAAGCATGAAATATGTATCAATTCATGGCACATGTCGATTATTAGTTTTATTGTATCTATAAGATCGAGGCTATGCTAGATCTTTTTTAAGTTTACACTTAGCCTCATTGCACGTGGCTATTAAGAATTTTGTAACGCATAAGTTGATAACTGATAAGGATTTATTAATAATATTATTACTCTAGTTCAAAATATATACATGTATATGCAGAGACATATTTTACTAAAACAACAAGGTTTTACCCTTAGAAGCTAGGTTTGTTTATTGAGTCTGTATAATAGGAGTAGGATACTTCAAGTTTAGTATTTCACTAATAACTCATTCTCTTAAAAGATAAAAAACAAAATCTATATTTCCTTTAATATCAAATTTTGTTTAATTAAAGTGATAGTTATATGACAACAAGGGAACTTTAATTTGAACACCCAAAGATTTTAAATCAACATCTGGGTACCTTATACGCTGCGTATGGGTCTATACATCGCGTATAGGGTGGATTGTCAGGGATAGTCATCATTTCTATACGCCGCGTATGAGTCCATACGCGGTGTATAGGATATTCCCTGACAAGACCATTACAGACGCTTGTCAGAGCTTTGTCGGGGTTGTTATACGCCGCGTACAACACAATACAACGCGTATAGATTCCGAATTGTTTTTGACATTTGCTGAGAAGCATGCCGAACCTATACACCGTGTATGGAACCATACACGGCGTATAGGTTACGATGTTTTTTATATATAATGTTTATAAAAATTTTGTGTATAAGTTATGGTGTCGACTATATTTGCACGTTAAGCTTGAGTTCTGTGTATAAGTTATGTTTTGTAACTTGTTAATCGATAATTTTAAATATTAATTAACCAATAAAACATACAAGACAAACATTAAATGATAATATAAATAACGAAATTTTTAAATGCATAACAAAATAAAAGTACAATTAATAATATAAAAAACTACGGTGAATCTGGGTAATGTCGAGGGAACTGTGGCTAAGGTGGCGTCTGATGTGTTGGCGGTTGGTCTTGTGGCGGCTGATCATGCGAAATATGCTCCTGCTACTGCTGTCAGATCTCATCGGGTCGAAGAGAGAATCATGTCACACCCCCGCTAAGAGCGGAAACACGGGGTTGCGATGAGACAGGAATCGTCATAACACATGGTAAGCGATAGAGATGCAATAATAATAATGATGACATGTGTGTCATGACGACACCCGACAACAAGGGGACTTGTGTCGTGTTTAGTCAGTATTCAAAACAACATAGCCATAAGCATAAACATGATATAAGATAAACATAGGTAATAACATTGTATGCAATTCCCACAACCGGGAACAAGTTACAAAGTATAATTTTGTTTGAAACAGTTACAACAATTGTTTTCAAAAAGACAAGTTTGGCCCGAAAAATGAATCCTAGGGTCTACTAAGGCAGCACACCTAGAACCTCAGCTAGCATGATCACCTGAAAAGATATGCTCAAAATGGTCAACAAAATTGTTGGTGAGCTCGCAGGTTTAAGTAATAAAAGTGTAAGTGATGCTGTATAAAGTAATGATATGGAATACCATGAATACAGTTATATACACAAGTAAATCACATGACATGAGCTTTGCAACCAAACCTAGCGACGTACACAAAGAAATTGTCGGCATATATTCACCCAAGGCCCGTACCTGGCTATGGTTGGTACTAACTAGTATACCAACATGAGGGTGGGGGTGTCAACCCAGT
The DNA here is from genome assembly GCA_025506515.1 of Flaveria trinervia. Taxonomy (NCBI): domain Eukaryota; kingdom Viridiplantae; phylum Streptophyta; class Magnoliopsida; order Asterales; family Asteraceae; genus Flaveria; species Flaveria trinervia. Next base: position 78,765 of record JACCIX010001060.1, read on the forward strand.
AGTACTACCAATACCTAACCGTTGGTTCCCACACTGGAATTAAATAGTTGCAAAGATAGAACCACACATCAGCCCAAGCATGTAACAGATAAGTACTTGCAACACAGTATCACGTTGATTCCTTGTATGAAAATTGTATGTATGTTGTACAGCATAGAAAATGGGCGAGCATACTTTTCCCCCATGTTTTTAAATGTTTGTAAAATAGTATAAGCATAAAAAGGGCCACGAAAAATCACATGTTAAGTGGTAAGTATGAAAGGTCGAGATTCCAACAGTTGAATGCAATGATCGGTCAAACACCTATTGACAGTTATTGTCAAGCATTAATGACATGTATAAAGCGATAGTAATGTTGGTCGGTTCGGGTTGTATCGGTTCGGTCGTGGGTGGCAAACACACACAAGCGGACACACGTATGAGATCTTATGTAGATCCAAGTACTACGAGTAGTCGTCATTGCTTATGACATACTTGTAAAGATCTCATTGTTATGAAATGACACTTGTTAAGTATTTGTAGTTTCAAATGGGTTGTCGGTAATGTAAAATGTTAGGTTTATTTCAATTGAAATAGTATGTGCATGTTGATAGCGTTGACTTTAATCTTTGGGGTCAAGCAATGACACTTTTACTGATGTTGCCTTATCATCATCAGACGTTCAAGGGAAATTCACACTCATCATCAGTCACACAATAGGACTAGACGCTCGACCCACGTTCCATTCGTACGAATCAACCTTCAATCGTGCAAATTAGCTACTTTCGTGCGATTGAACTTCATTCGTGCGATTGAACCTTCATTCGTGCGATTGGACTCAGTCGCACACCACACACACACACATTCGCACGACCCAACCTCCATGCGCACGAATAAACCCTCAATCGTGCGAATTAGCACTTTCGTGCGATTGAACCTTCATTCGTCCGATTGGACTCCAGTCGTGCGAAACACGCACAATCGCATACATTCAGTCGGTCACCTGACTCAATCGCACACAAACACACAGTCGCACGACTCAGTCGCACGACTCAGTCGCACGACTCAGTCGCACGACTCAGTCGCACGACATGCCTAGTCGCACAACTCAGTCGCACGATTGACTAGACGCATGATACAGTCGCGACTCACTCAGTCGCACGAATCAATCGCATAAAACCACCAGTCGCACGACTCAGTCGCACGACATGCCTAGTCGCACAACTCAGTCGCACGATTGACTTAGACGCATGATTCAGTCGCACGACTCACTCAGTCGCACGGCTCAATCGCATGACAGACCCAGTCGCCTGAACTGCAGAATCGCGACTGTGGTTGGGCTAAGCAGCCCCCGAGCTGCTCTAACGCGAGTTTATATACCACGAGGACTTCCAGAAACACTCAACAAACATACACAAACATGAAACACAAGCAGAAAGACCTCACACGACCCACACGACCTCACACGCACCCACACGACCTCATGTGCTCGGATGAACCCGAGCACCCGAAACCCTAGAAAACACAGCAGTAAAAAGACAAGAAAAGAGACAACCAAGTCGTCTACCTGCTAGAAATGAGGTAGATGAGGTGTAGATGAAGACTAGACGACGATAACGAGACCACACGGGTAGATTTGGTGCTAGAATGAAGAAAATGTGTGTGTAGGGAGTGAAGAAGTGAAGAAGATGAAGTGAGTGAGGAAGGCTGGGAATGGGGGTTATATACCCAGCCCAAGTTTGCAAAATTACAAGTTTAGTCCCTGCACTTAACCCTCGAGTTTCCCAAAATTTGTTTCGGTTGATTACGACCCTAAAATGTTCGTTATATTAAGGTTAAAAGCGTGTTTAATGGCATTTGATAGTCTAAAATGGTTTATTATGACAATGGTCGAATAAAAGAAAAAAAATGATATTATGGTGGTAATGGTGATAAAATTTATAAAAGGTTTATGCTTGCACACGTTCTCGGAGGAAGTACAGGCACAAAGGAAAATAAGCAGACATGATTCCTTAAAGCAGGAGTTCATGAAGAAAAGGAAGAATAATTAAAATATTCTATGCTTATTTATGTCGTTTGACGACCTTAAGGCGACGGATGTCACTGTATCCCCCAGTTGAGAGAATTTCGTCCCGAAATTCAGCTGGAGTTAGGTCCAAGAGTGTCATCCACGAATAAGTGTGGGTATTTGAGTTTCATTTGATCTTCCCGTTCCCATGTAACTCTGGCCCTCGTTTGAATTCCACCTTACGCGAACAATTGGTATTCTACTGCGCTTCAACTGTTTGACCTTACGATCCATGATCTCAATGGGTTCCTCAATAAAATGAAGCTTTTCATCGATTTTGATATCTTCAAGGATACGTGAAGTGATTTGTCATCCAAACACTTCTTGAGGTTCAACACATGGAAAGTATCATGCACACCATTGAGTTCTTGTGGTAACCTTAATCGGTAAGCCACTGGACCAATTCTTTATGTAATCTCGAATGGTCCAACGTATCTGGGGCTAACTTTCCTTTCTTTCCAAACCGAACAACTCCTTTCCAAGGAGAGACTTTGAGTAGCACTCGGTCCCCAACGTTGAATTCTAGAGGCTTTCGACGATTGTCGGCGTAGCTCTTTTGGCGATCTCTAGCGGCTTTCAGCCTATCTTTGATTGGAAGATCTTGTCGGTTGTTTCTTGAATGATCTCTGGGCCTGTTAACTGACTTTCACCAATCTCGGCCAACAAACGGGTGATCTACACTTCCTTCCGTACAACGCTTCGAACGGAGCACACCAATGCTGGTGGGTAGCTGTTATTGTAAGAGAACTCAATCAATGGCAAATGAGTATCCCAACTACCACCAAATCATTACACACGCTCAGCATGTCTTCTAGCATTTGTATGGTTCGTTCACTTTGGCCATCTGTTGAGGGTGATAGGCGGTACTCATGTCTAATCGAGTGCCCATTGCTTTCTGTAGTGTTTGCCAAAATCGTGAAGTGAATCGGCCGTCACGGTCGGATATGATTGACACGGCACTCCGTGTCTTGTCACGACCTCTTTGATGTACAATCTCGCCAACTTGTCCATTTTGTAGTCTTCTCGGATTGGCAAGAAGTGTGCTGATTTCATCATTCGATCCACTACGACCCATATCGAGTCATGTCTGTTGCTCGTTTTAGGGAGTTTGGTGAATCCATGGCTATGTTTCCCATTTCCATTCCGGAATCTCAGGTTGCTGTAACATCCCGATGGTTTCTGATGTTCAGCTTTAACTTGTCGAGCATGTCAAGCATCTGCTGACGTACGTGGCAATGTCTTTCTTCATGCCTGACCACCAGTACAGATCTTTGAGATCGTGGTACATCTTGTCCTGCGCCAAGATGAATAGAATATCACGTTTGTGAGCTTCATCCATGACCAAGGTACGTACACCTCCCCACTTGGGTACCCATATACGGTCCCGAAGTACTGTACACCGTCATCCTTGCACATCAGTTTGTTATCCAACCCTCAGAATTCTCTCCCGTAAGGTTTTCTCTTTCACGCCTCACTTTGTGCAATTTGGATATGAGCTTTCAAATTTGCTTGAATGGTCAATCCAATGCTCGAGCACGTAGTGGTTTCACGCGTTCTTTGCGGCTTAGAGCATCAGCCAACACATTAGCTTTCCCCGGATGATACTGGATTTCACAATCGTAGTCGCTTAAGAAGCTCTACCCAGCATCGCTACCGCATATTGATTCCTTCTGATCCAGGATATGTTGAAGGCTTTTATGATCTGCGTAGATGATGCATTTGGTTCCATACAGGTATGCCTCCATATTTTGAGTGCGAATACTATAGCGCCCAACTCAAGATCATGAGTTGTGTAGTTCTTCTCGTGCACCTTAGTTGTCGCGAAGTGTAGGCAATCACCTTATCTTTCTGCATTAGTACACAACCCACCCTTGATGCGAAGCATCACAGTATACCACAAAGTCATTAGTTCCGTCTGGGAGGGACAATATCGGTGCATTACACAGCTTATCTTTCAGCGTTTGGAACGCTTGTTCTTGTGCATGTCCCCATCAACTTCTTGTCCTTCTTGTCAGTAGTGTTAACGGTGAGAGATCTTTGAAAAGTTTCGCAATGAACGACGATAGTATCCGCCATATCCTAATAATTTCCAATCTCTGAAGGTGTCTGGGTGTATCCCATTTCTTTACCACTTAGATCTTGCCGGGATCTACATGAATCCCGCCTTGTTAACCACATACCCAAAAACTTCACCTCTCGCAGCCAGAATTCACACTTCGACTACTTGGCGAAAAGTTTCTCTTCCCTTAACCGTTCCAGTATTGCCCGGAGGTGTTCTTCATGATCCTCTTTTGATCGAGAGTAGATAAGTTGTCGTCTATGAAATACGATCACAACTTATCCAAGTAAGGTTTGCACACCCCCATTCATTAGGTCCATAAACACAGCTTGTGCGTTAGTCAATCTGAACGCATGACCAAGAACTCATAGTGCCCATAACGAGTTCTAAACGCTGTCTTCGGTACGTCCTCTTTGAAAACCCTTAATTGATGATATCCAGATCGAAGGTCGATCTTGGAAAATACGAAGCTCCTTGTAACTGATCAACAGGTCGTCATCCTGGGGAGGATACGAATTCTTCACAGTTAATTTGTTCAATTCACGGTAGTCGATGCACATACGGGACGACCCATCCTTCTTCTTGACAAATAACACCGGTGCTCCCCAAGGTGAGTGACTCGCCGAATAAACCCTTCTCCAGTAGTTTCCTGTAACTGGCTAGATAACTCTTGCATTTCAGATGGTGCCAACCGATACGGTGTCTTTGCTACCGGTGTAGCTCCAGAATCAACTCAATACGAAATTCCACCTACCATGAAGAGCCACCAGGCAACTCATCAGGAAATACATCCGAGTAATCCCGTACCACAGGATATCTACCAATTTCTCTCCCTTCCTTCTTTTCCACCACATGAGCCAGAAAGCGTAGCACTGTTTTCGTAAACTCCGGCGTGCTTTCATGCAGGAAATAAGCTTAAGTTTTCTCCCCCGTCTTCTCCTTGAATTCTGAGTACCACCTCTCCCCGTCTGGCATGGGGATTTCGTACTACTTTTGTCCCGACAGACAATCTCAGCTCCGTGTTTCGACAACCAATCCATTCCACAATCACGTTGAAACTTCCTAACTCAATGGGTATCAGTCTATATTGAGGCATGGTCCTCCAATATCAATAGCACTTTCTAATAATCTCGTCGGCCTGAACAACCCTACCATTGCCATTTCTACAGAGTAGCTAGTTTTTTAGCCTACTAGGACTCGCATCAAGCAATTACGCGAACTCATAAGATATAAAGCTATTGTCTGCCCAGTATCAAACAATATAGATGCAAAGTGATTATTGAGTAAGCGTACCCGTGACACTTTGGGTCCTGACAGGCATCATTGGATCCAATGACAAAAGCGCGTCCCCGAGTCGTATTTTCCTTGATCCCGGGCCTTGATTTCCAGCTATGCTATCGTCGATGCTGGTGTTCCTTGTTGGCCCGGTGCCCGATTCAATTTGGGGCACATGTTTCTGTAGTGATCAGGGCTTCCACACCATAACTAAGCCCCGGCGTTCCCAACGGGGTTAATCGCGTTGACTGGTGCGACCATATTCGGCGCTGTCTGCAGTCCTCTTGCTAATGTCCGGGCGTCTACAGTTTGTGCACACCCGGCACGGCATAGCTGGGATGATGAAAGTTGCACCTATCGCATCTGGGGTGCAGACCCACTACTCTCACCTGCCCTGGGTCACGGCCACAAAATTTCTGGTTGTTCTTGGCCCTTTTCCTCGAAATTTCCCGGCACTCAACCGGCTCATTTCCCCAACATCTTTCTTTTCTCTGCTCCCCTGCCAATACTCCTGTCTCACCATCTCATCAGTTAGAGCGCCAGCCTTCAGAATTGCGCTCTCTAGTATAGAGGAGCAGCTGTGGTTACCATTGCCCCGGATTGAGGCGCAAGTCCCCAATATCCTCCCTATCCTTTTTGTTTCAGGGTGACCAGATGCGGAACCAATCTTGCTAGCTCGTGAAAACGATCGGTGTAAGCTGCGTGCCCCAGCCCCCACCATAGCATGATTCCAGAACTCATGCTCAGTTTTTGCATCTCGTTAAGAGACAGTACTCCTCGGTGATTGAGCTTTGAACTCATCCTACGACATTTTCATTGCCGATTCTCTCCCCTAGCTTGAATCTGAGTGTTCCACCACGTTAGTGCCTCCCTGTAGTGAGCACGTGGCATACTTAATCCTTTGACTGTCGAGGCATTCGCTGATGTTGATCACGGCCTCCATCTTTTCAACCATCTGGTCAAGGCTATGGCTTCACCTTTGCCCATCAAACTCTCTTGGTTTACAAACCACAAATTCTTGTATGAACATCCCCGTCTAGCATTCACACCCCGGTCTCATTAACAATTCCAGTTTCGTTACCAGTTGTACAACCATTTCCGGTCTCATGATTGCTTTCGTTCCCAATCGGGTTCCCGTTATCCTCATTATCATTTCCACCGTCCCCGTGGGGGTGAGAATTTTGAAGAGCATCGCTCACTTGGGCCACGATAGTCGGAATCAGTGCGGCCAGCTGTTGAGCGATTAAGGCTGCCATATCAGCGTTTCCTGTTCCCGGATGACATTGGTAGGACCATCAGTTGTTCTCGGTGCTCTACCTCTGCCTCTGCCTCTGCCTCTCGGGGCTTCACTTCCGCCACTGTTTGCTGCGGGTAACTCTTCGAGGCGGCATGTGTAATCATAAGAATAATAAACGCATAATTTTAAACCATTGCAGGACACATTATCCATGTCATATTAAGGCCTACTTTCCCGGTTAATGCCATACTTATGGTTGTCACACATCGCTTACAAATAATGAAATTCTCACCCCATGTATAAGTAATGTCCAAACAGTAGTCCATCATAATAATGGCATATCCATGCATGAAATCAAGTTTAGTCTAGTGGTTTGTCTATTTCCTCCTCTCTCAAGGTCTCAACATAACCTCCTCGGGTAAATCCCAGTGTCTAAGGTCAAACGCAATAGCATGATCTATGAAGATCTCTTTTGGTTCAATACCCGGATTGATAAAACAACTCAGTGCGCAGAGGGAAACGGAAGATCCATACAACATCCCGTAAGAGTGAGCACAGGGCTCCCTCACAGGTGAAATGATCACGAAATAGATAGATAACCGAACAAGTAATGAGGAACAAGTATGAGATATAAATGCACACAACCCTGGCATGCAAATCTACATGAAGGTTCCTAGGTTATAGTCTAGGTCAAGTGTATTGCCTAATTCTCTATAACCAATGGCTCTGATACCAGTCTGTCACATCCCCGCTAAGCGCAGAAACACGGGGATGCAACAAGACGGGAATCGTCATAACACATGGTAAGCGATAGAGATGCAATAATAAAATGATGACAAGCGTGTCATGACGACACCCGACAACAAGGGGACTTGTGTCATGTTTAGTCATATTCACGACAACATAGCCATGGGCATAAATATGATATAAGATAAACATAGATAATAACATTGTATGCATTCCCACAACACGGGAACAAGTACAAGTGTAATGTTGTTTGAAATAGATACAACAATTATTTTCAAAATGACAAGTTTAGCCCAAAAATGTATCCTAGGGTCTCCACTAAGGCAGCACAACCTAGAACCTCAGCTAGCATGATCACCTGAAAAGATATGCTCAAAATGATCAACAAATTGTTGGTGACTCGCAGGTTTAAAAGTAAATAAGTAATGATGCTGTATAAAGTTGTTGCAGAATACCGTGCATACAGTTATAAGCAAGCAAAATCACATGACAAGAGCTTTACAACCAAACTAACGACGTACACAAAGAATCTTGTCGAATATATTCACCCAAGGCCCGCTCCTGGCTTTTGTTGTTACTATCTAGTATACCAACACGAGGGTGGGGGTGTCAACCCAGTACTACCAATACCTATCCGTTGGTTCCCACACTGGAACTAAATGGTTGTAAGAAAGAACCACAAAGCAACTCAAGCATGTATCAGATAAGTACCCCCAAAACAGTAGCACGTTGATTCCTAGTATGTAAATAGTATGTATGTTATACAACATAGAAAACGGGCGAGCATACTTTTCCCCCATATCTATAAATGTTTGTAAAGTAGTATAAGCATAAAAAGGGGCCACGAAACTCACATGTTAAGTGGTAAGTATGAATGATCAAGATTCCAACAGTTGAATGCAATGAACAGTCAAACACCTATTGACAGTTAATTTTAAGTATTAATGGCGTGTATAAAGCGTATAGTAATGTTTGGTCGGTTCGGGTTGTATTGGTTCGGCGTGGGTAGCACACACACAGCGGACACATGCATCAGATCTTATGTAGATCCCAGTACTAAGAGTAGTCGTCATTGCTTATGACATCCTTGTAAAGATCTCATTGTTATAAAATATGGCACTTGTTAAGTATTTGTAGTTCCAAATGGGTTGTCGATACTTGGAAATGTTAGGTTGATTTCAATTGAAATAGTATGTGCATGTTGATAGCATTGACTTTAATCTTTGTGGTCAAGCAATGAAACTTTTATTGATGTTACCTTATCATCATCAGACGTTCAAGAGGAAATTCACACTCAACATCATCAGTCACACAACAGCACCAGATGCTCGACTTAACGCTCCATTCGTACGAATCAACCTTCAATCGTACAAATCAGCTTCATTGGCACGATTGAACCTTCATTTGTACGACTGGCATTCAGTCGTACCACACAACACTCAATCGCACGACTTAACCTCCATACGCACAAATCAACATTCATTCGTACGAATCAGCTTCATTCGTACGACTGAACCTTCATTCGTACGATTGGCCTTTAGTCGTGTGATACCACGCACAGTCGCATGCATTCATTCACCCGCATTGACTCAATCACACACACACTCATCCGCATTGACTCAACCACACACATTCATTCGATCGCACAACTCAGTCACATGACATCCCTAGTCACACGATTCAGTCGCCCGAAAGACACAATCGCATGACTCAGTCGCATGACTCAGTCGCACGACTCCCCAGTCGCACGCTCAGTCGCATGACAGACCCAGTCGCCTGAACTGCAGGTTCGCGACTGCTGAATGGGCAAGCAGCCTTCGGCTGCCCCAATCACGGGTTTTTCACAACAAGGACCTCCAGAAACACTCTACAAACATCACAAACATGAAACACAGCAGAAAGACCTCACACGCACCCACACGACCTCATGTGTTCGCGTTGAACTCGAACACCCGAAACCCTAGTTTGACAGCCGTGAATAAGCAAGAAAGGGACAACCAAGGTCGTCTACCTACTAGAATAGCGTAGACTAGGCTGTAGATGGAGTCTAAACGACGAGAACAAGACCAAGCGGGTTGGATTTGGTGCTAGAATGAAGAAGATGTGAAGAAGATGAAGAAGAAGGTGAAGAGGATGAAGAAGATGAAGATGAAATGAGATTAAGGCTGGAATATGGGTTTATACCCAGCCCAAGTTTTCAAAATGGCAAGTTTAGTCCCTGCACTTAACCCCCGAGTTCCCCAAAATTTGCTTCAGTTGAAAACGACTTTAAAATGTTCATTGTATTAAGGTTAAAAGCGTGTTTAATGGTAATTGATAGCTTAAAATGGTTTTATTAATGACAATGGTTATAATTAAAAATGATACATTTGGTGATAATGGTGATGAAATTATAAAAAGGGTTTATGCTTAGCACAAGTTCACGGAGGAAGTACAGGCACAAGGGTAATAAAGCAGACATGATTCCTTAAAGCAGGAGTTCATGAAGAAGAGGAAGAATAATTAAAATAATTCTATGCTTAATTATGTCGTTCGACGGACCTTAAGGCGACGGGTGTCACACACACGTGAGCTACATCATTGTGTATCTCTCCGTCCTCCTGTACGTACGAGCCCAGGTATTGAACCTAGAATTCTGTGGTACTGTCATACCCTGGATACTTATTTGGGTGTCCTCTTCATCCCCCCACTAAAGTTACAATGCATGTATTCCATCTTAGAGCGACTTATCCTTAAGCCTCTACTCTCTAGTGCAACTCTTCACTGTTCTAGCCTCTCGTTAAGTATCGTTTTAGATTCTGATATTAAGACAATATCATCCGCAAACAGCATGCACCACGGGACTGGCTTTTGTATAGACTTAGTCATCTCATCCAACACTATTGTGAAAAGAAATGGGCTGAATGCCGATCCTTGGTGTAGTCCCACTTCCACCGGGAAAAAGTCTGTGTCTCCGACTGGTGCTCGCACACATGTTTTTGCCCCTTCATACATATCCATTATTATTTTGATATACCTCTCTGGTATCCTTCTAAGTCGTAGACTTTCCCAAATGAGTTGATATGGCACACTGTCATATGCTTTTTCTAGGTCAATGAAAACCATATGTAGGTCCCTTTTCTTTTCTCTATATTTCTCCATTATCCTTCTTATGACGTGTATGGCTTCTGTTGTAGAGCGTCCCGACATAAATTTAAATTGGTTTACCGCTATCTGGGTTTCTCGTCTAATTCTCGTGTCAATAATTATTTCCCATAGTTTCATCGTGTGACTCAATAGCTTAATTCCCCTGTAATTTGCGCAACATTGTACATCTCCTTTCTTCTTATATATGGGGACTATGACACTGCTTCTCCATTGCTCTAGAATCCTCCCGGTTTTGATGATAGTGTTGAATAAATCTGTTAGCCATTCCAGGCCCTCGTCTCCTGGGCACTTCCACACTTCAATCGATATGTTGTCTGGCCCCACTACCTTAGCCCTTCCTATTTTCTTCAGCGCCCTCATAACTTCATTGACAGTGATGCTTCTACAATAACACATGTTTTGTTGGTTTGGTTGGGTTGTTTTATCGATGGCAGATTGTTGATTAGGGTTTGTTATGTTGAAAATGTTATCGAAGTAAGTTTTCCATCTCGCCTTAATGTCGTTCTCCTCACCAAGACCTTTCCATCTGCAGCCTTTATAAATTTACCATTCTCAGGTCCTGTCTTCCACTTTCTCTTGCCCTGGAAATCTAAACATGTCATATTCTCCTTCTTTCGTCTCTAATCGCTTATACATTTTCTCGTATGTTGTGTTCTTTTCCTCTGACACAGACTTTTTCGCATCTCGCTTAGCCTCCTTATATTTATGTTTTAGCTATGTTCGTTCTTCGTCATTATTACATTGTAAAAGGTCTCTAAAACTTTGTTGTTTAGTTTTTATCTTCTCCTGTACATTTTCATTCCACCACCGGATTCCTTATGACCTACTGTCCTATTTGTTGCAAGTCCAAGAATTTCTTTAGCTGCTTCATAACTAAAGTTGCCATATCTTCTCACATTTGATTTGCGTCTTTCTGTGGCCCAGTTTTATAAAGAAGATGTCGGTAACATACATAACTTTATCTTCAAGTATAGTTTTATAATTCATAATTTTTTACTAATTATTTTTATAATTTATTTATTCAATCCGTGTAATTCACAAGGTACTAACCTAGTCATATTCATATAAATATGATTAATTGAATGTTTAGGATCATTTATGTGACATGTGATCCATTTGTATTTTGTAAATAACTAGTATTAAAACCTCGCGTTGCGGCATGGTGTAAAGACGTTAAAAAAAACTATCGTCATGATGTTGTCGTGAACTTGTGCATTAAAGAAGATGTCGGTAACATACATAACTTTATAAAACATGTCTAAAAGTCCTCAAGAGCTCGCGCGTTGACGGATGTATTAATAACATTTGTAACTTTATATATGAAAAACAAAACTTGGACGTCATTAATAACATTTGAGATTCTATACAAAAACCAAACCTGTTACAAATTTGTACATTACGGCAAAACCGATGATATATCTTGAACTGTGCGTAAAAAACATATAAAAATCTGCTTTAAAACGTTGATAAAAATAGCACGCCACAACAGGGAAAAATCATTGATAAAAATAAATATTTATAATTGTGTGAAACATTATATTTTAAGAGTTGTATGAAAAAAATTTAACAAAAACTATAGAAGATCAAAAAGTTGAATAACTTTTAGCATTTGTACTTCTATGCTAGGAAACTAAGAAATGTGGCGGGTCCACCACAAAGGAGGACAATCAACAACATATATCCGAAATTCGAGAATGAGATTAGGTATATACGATTTGGACTTAGTTCAAATGGAATTAATCATTTTGAAAACATGAGTAGTCATCATAGTACGTGGCCGTTCTTTTATGCATATAGAATCTTCCATATTGGTTATGCATGAAACAAAAATACATTATGATGTCGTTGTTAATTCAGGGTGGTCTGAAACAGCCTGGTAATGATATAAATATTTATCTATATCCTCTAATTAATGACCTAAAAACTTTATGGAATTCAGGTGTAGATGTATATGATGCTTATAGCAAAAAAATACTTCATATTGCGAGCTATGATTTTTTGCACAACATATGGTAATTTGTCTGGATATAGTACGAAAGGTAGGCTTGCCTGTCCTATTTGTCAAAAAAAGACTAGTTCAATTTGATTAAATAATTGCAAGGAAACTGTATATATGGGACATCGAAGATTTCTTCCTATCAATCATTATCATCGGAAGAAAAAAAAGAATTTAATGGAAATACCGAGCATCGAACGATGAGAAAATGATTTGATGTATTTTTATGGGTTGAAAAACTGAATAGCGTATTGGGGAAAAGAGCTGTTGACTATAAAAGACCTATTGAAAAAAACAATCTTTTAGGACTTACCTTATTGGAAGCATTTAGAAGTTAGACATTGCTTGGATGTTATGCATATCAGAAAAATGTATGTGATAGGTTGCTTGGCTTTTTGTTATATATACCCGGGAAAACAAAAGATAGGATTAATGTTCGTACATACATGAAAGAAATGGAAATACGTAAAGATCTTGCCCTTATTCAAAGACCTAGAGGTGTTTATTTGCCAACTGCATGTTATACTATGTCAAAAGAAAAAAAACCAAGTTTTGTACATGTTTACACAATATTAAAGTTCCGTCTACATATTTTGCAAACATTAAAAGGTTGGTGTTGATGAAGGATTGTAAATTGTTAGGTATGAAATCTCATGATTGTCATTTTCTATGACGCATATGATTCCTATTACAATTCAGGAAGTTAACGAAGAACATCCGACATACAATCACAAAGCTTTGTTTCTTTTTAACGCGATTTACTCGAAAATTATTGACCCCAAATTACTAGATAAATTGGAGACAGAAGTAATCGTCACACTATGTGAATTAGAGATTTACTTTCCATCATATTTTTTGATGTGATGGTTCACTTGGTATGCCATATAGGAAGAGTGAATAAGGTTTGTAGTCATGTATTCCTTTGTTACATGTACCCTTTAGAAATATACGTGGGTTTCTTTAAAAATATGTAAGAAATCATAATCGACCAAAGGGTAGTATTGTTGAAAGATATGTTGCTTAGGAAGTGATTGAATTCTACACAGGTTATTTGGATAGTGTCAAAAGTATTGGTGTTTCTTAACATCTTCATTCGGGTAAACTTGAAAGGGACGAAGGTGTTGGTATGAAAACAATCGTCCTAAGTCGTTGCATGTTTATCAGTCTTAAAACATATGACTTTCCTTGCTTCTTATGTTGAAGAACACATTTTACGCCCGATATACAAGGGTAAGAACAATTTGAGGTATTTAATTAAACATAACAAATAGTTTTTAGTTGGATGAAAACCAAGGTAACGATCACAAATGTTGATAAAATTATGAAGAAGTTGGACAGGGCCTTGATTTTATATAGAGATAAGAAAGTAATTTTTTATAGGCATATAATTAGAAACTTAGTGCTAGATTTTGATTGTTATTGTTTTTTGTTTTAATTTTTTTAGTTAGTTTTTATAGGCCTTTGAATTTTGACTTATAATTGGTTTTACTAAAGCTTTAATTGTGGTTGTATATGTGTTTTAGGTATCTATTTAGGTATCTCATAGAAGAAAATAAACTGATTAAATTAGGATAGCATGTTATTGAGATCTGAGTTTCACTAACTTTGGTAATAAAACAATA
>JACCIX010000065.1:0-52500 GCA_025506515.1 Flaveria trinervia
TGTCAGCATCACAATCATCATCATTAAAAATTTTCCATCCTTTTCTTCTATTAAATAATCACCTTAATTGCTAATAATATTATTTTATATTTTGTAATATTTAATAAATTAAAAAAGAAATCTATTTATTAAGTTTATTTAATAAATTAATATTTTTAAAAAGTCAATTTTTAGAAACAAAAAATAATCAATTTTGGGAGTTGTAATAAGAAAATTTTTAAAAATTACATTTTTATACGGTTTGTTTTAAAAAAATATTTGTTTTTAAAAAAATTAATAATAAAATTTTAAAAAGTTGATATCACTGTTTTATTATTTCAGCCATATCATATCTTAAAATATTATTGTTTAAATATTAAATTTAATAAAACTAGTATGGTAATATTTCATCAGTTTAACAAAAAGTTATATATAGAAAGGATTACTTGATTTGATCGTTTCAGTTATTACAAGAGTACATTGAAAATTCAGAGGGGTCCAGACATCCGGTTTAGCCGGCAGCTTTTTTAATTTTAGGTCATTGTCTCCAAACAATAAAAATTATTTGTGTAACCTTTTTTAAATTGCTTTTTAATCCTGGCCGGCTACTTGTTTGCTTCTTTTTTCATTATACACTCTTTACTATATCTATAATATATATTACTTTAAATTCACAATATCTAACTCTGTAATATTTAAACTTATAATTATTTGGTTAAGCATGAGGATGTCTTTGTCATTTATCTCATTAATTTATTTGTTCAAGTGAGATACTAAAATAATAAACGTTGTTATTTTATTATGTTATAAAGTTTTAAAGTTACACAAACATCATGACCATTCATCTAAAATCATTATTTGTTTGTTCAAATTTTATTATAAAATCATATTCTTTATACAGATATAAACAATTTTCTTGTAAATATCACCTTGATTTTAATAATCATTCTTTTCTAGAGAAGATCACTATAATAAAAATTCAGTTTATCTAAGGAATTTTAATTATTATTAAAATATATCGTTTTAAAAAAATTAATAGATGAAGAAATAAGGGAACAGTCGTATGACACGGTGACGGCCAAACGCATAGCACACACTTATGAGAGGCTTCCATCTCTATTCCATTGTTTTGTTTTTCTACCGGATTAAAAATATTAAATTAAAGTGAAATGACTATTCTTGCAACTTAATGTTAAAAATGACGTACTATTTTTAATTTGTGATCTAATTCTAACATCAATTTTGATAGGTTCACAGCACGTTTTCATTCTTTGTGAACGAAGATTTTCTGAAGAATAATATTCGTGTAAACCCTGATCTTGATTCCCTTGGAGCCCTTGGAGACGCGGGGTGGTATAGCATACGAGCCATTCTATGGGCTCATGACTACGAGCTTCCATCAACAGTCACCGCATTTGCAAACCCTCAGTACAACGACTTAGGAGTTCTCTTGTCATGTGGTGCATCTTTACACTGGAAAAAGGATGCGAAAGTATCAACTTTTCACTGTTCGTTCCTATCGAATTTATGCATGGACGTAATTGTTCGTGGAACCAAAGGGAACTTTCGTGTCCACGACTTTGTTATCCCGTACAATGAAGAAGTGGGTTCATTTCACGCAGTGTCTAATTCCAAATGGGCAGAACTGTATCTTGGTTGTGGACCTGAACCGACCGAGTTTAAGGTAACAACTGGTCTTCCCCAGGAAGCGTTAATGGTGCATGAGTTTGGTCGATTGGTTGAGAGAATCCGCAGCGGTGAGGCTAAACCGGAGAACAAGTGGCCAATCATTAGTAGAAAGACTCAATTGGTCATTGATGCAGTTATGACTTCGATTAAGAATGGTTTCGTGCCTGTTGAAGTTGTTTACTAGCTTTTATTTTGGTGTTTTAACGTATGTAATAAGTTTTAGTTGACAAATCTAGTCTTTTGAATTAAAGGGTGTTTGCAAGTTAAAAAGAACTTCGATTTTCGATATATTTTTATTATAACGAGATTTTGAACCCGCGCATTGCTGCGGGCCTCTTTTGGTTTCGTTTTTTTACAAAACTATGATTCAAGCAAAAGATATTATATGCATACACTGTAACAATAGTAAATCTTAAAAAAGTTTCCAACTACAAATAGAAATCAATTAATCATTCTAGCCAAAAACCCTCCACATAATAGCTACTTCAATTTTGGACAGGTCTACCTAGCCCTACACAGTTAAGCTATGGGTGACATTCTGATTACAACACTATCAAGAAACATAACCTTGAGATTCTAGTATGTGAAGAACTTATTCAATAAAAAAAGGAACACTTCCTTCGAGTGATTCCAAAATGATTTGCTTACAAAAGTCAAACTAACAATCTTTAAAAGTCCAAATTTCTAAAATGCATAAAACCTATTGGGACTTGACATGGACTCCTATTGACATTTATCCAAAACTTGCAGATAAACTTTGCTGTAAACTTAGAAATATAAGTATATTCTCGTAGATTTAAAAGTATATTATCTTGAAGTTTTGACTCATCCTATTTGACAAATAAACATCCTAATAATTCAATGTAAATGAACAAATATGTCATTACGTAAGCTCATCTCATTCAAATGTAAATGAACAAATTGATACAATGTCAACAGAGAAGTGAGTTCATAGTCACAGTTGATTATCAAGTGCTATTATATAATTTTAAAAACCTAACTTAATGTTTAATCTTCTCAAACAATCTTTCAGACATAAATAACAAACACCAACTCAACTGGAGTAACTAAATTTGCAGAAGATGAGTACAACGAAGAAGAAGATAAATTCTTATGTAACCCAACAGCTCCTAAAACCAATAACACCATTCAGCTCTTAATAACAACAAACATAAATAATGAACAAATATTGATTCCACTAACATCAAATCGCATAAATGGATGTTGATTTGAAGAAAATGATGTTATCATTTGCTGAAAACAAAAAGAAAAATTGAAATCATATACACGGGGATGCTATAACCTTGAACAATATGAGAGCTTGAGAAAACCCTAGTTGGCGTAACCAGGGAAGGGAGCTTGCCTGGTGGCTACATACGGCCTTGATTTTGATAGTTGAGGCCTGCCTCGAGTGATCTCAAGGGCCAAAAATCATAGGTGACTGAATCAAGCTCTGACAGTAAACGACGTCGAGTGATGAAATCTAAACCATTATCACCTCTAGAGATTGTTTTTACCCCCCGTCGAACCATCCGATCCTTCTATCATCACGTTGAGTAGTATCTATGTTATTCTTCGCAAAAGTGATGTTAGCGGTGGGGGAACATTCTTTTAGTAAAACAAATGAAGAAAATGGAGGGTTTGTGAGATGAGGGCACATGGTAACGCGTCTCTTTTCTCTGACACGTAAGAGGGACCTTTGTGCAAATATTCAACTTTTGGTGGCCAATATACAAACCCACAAAACTTGGATGTAGTTACCGACCAAACCTATTAATATATATTATAAATTAACAGGCTTAAGTAACAAAGATGATTAACAATTATGGTGTTGATAATATGCATTATTACAAAGTTGTTAATAGATTACTTGCAAAATATGAAGCGCGAAGAAAGATGACGCGAATATTCGGGTGTCACCCAGTTTAATTTTCAATTTTCCCGCTTCAAACATATTATCTATACCTTATTAAGCGATCCTTTTCCGTCAATCCCTCCATTACCGCCATTTACCCCATATCCGCTCATCTTCTCAACCTAAATCTCTCAAAACCCACATACTATGGTGGGATGCCCTTCTCCGTCAATATCCATTGTTGCCTTCTCCGTCAACAACCGCCCTTCTCCGACAACATCCCTCCATTGCTAACCATGACGACCCCTCACCGTTCGGCATCTGTCCTCGTCACCATCATTCAACCAACTAAACTTCCTCATTGCCGTCAATCAACCAACTAAACAGTCGCAACTGCCGTCAATAAACAGATCTATTTAGCATATGTCACTACTGTCATCACTTAATGTAGTTATTGCTCTAGGAGAAAGAAGAACAACTGTCGCAACGGCCGTTATTGTTTCTCTAGCATATGTCACTATTGTCATCACTTTATTTTCCATACATGTTTTGCTACTTCTTTTAACAATATCTCAATTATCATTAGATTATTTGACTAGTAGAGAAGGTTATGACCATTTCAACCGAAAGCAACAATTATTGACAAAGATCCCACTTCAAGTTGAGAGGTAAACATTTCATAAATTTCCCAACATTATAATCTACATAATAAGTTCATTTTAAGCAGAAAACATATTATAGAAGTAACATTATGGAAAGCACCATCTTTTGAAGTTGCCAACAATGGTAACTGACATTCAAGGTTTGTTAGAACTTCCAACTCTATAATATTATATATTACTCTATACAAAATTTACGAATGAATGAAACAATGATAAAAGATAATGAAATGAACATATCGATATGTATGTATTAATGTGTGCTCACATATGGTAATGCAAAGGTTTTCAAGAACGAGAAGTATATTTTATTATAAACTATAACTCACTCAGCGTCTTTGACTTTGGATGCATAATAATCGGCAGGTAGTTTCTGGTGCTGAAAAGATGCAGGCATGGACCTGGAAGCTACTAGGATACTTCAAGTTTGACATCCAAAGTTTTGAAACTTTGTTTATATGAATACATTTTGAATGTTTGAATGAAATACTAGGGTGTTATTTTTATATGAGTGATTAAGATTTCCACTGCAAATGTTACGTGTAGTAAATATTTTATGCTATAAATGAATAATTGTGAGTGCTCCCGGGTTTGGGGCCTTATACTACATACACAAGAGGCAATTGTACATGTCGTGTGGTAATATAATGATGGTATGAACTGAGTATCAATATGTGAACATACATAGTCTACAAAACAACCTTAATAGTTGACTATCAAATTGGGTTTGATTTAAAGAAAATGAGCATCTTGTTTTAAGTGACTAATTTTTATTTTTTCAAAACATAAACTTCAAAATAAAAAGTAATAAGCGATAGAAACTTTTGATGATTCTTTCGGTGAAGTAAGGCTAACATCCTAATTTAGGTTTCACTTAGTAATTATGATGAACTGGTGGTATAGTTTAATAATATTGATTAATGTAATTATATTAATGTTTTAAACTTGAGTCAGCATGAAGTTACATATCATAAACCGACTTCGTAGTGACAAGGATAGTTGCAATGAGTAACTTACAAGACAATCACCGAGCCCCTAATGAAGTAGGTAATGTTTGTGCATCCTTTTAACTTTAAAATTTTTAAAACATTACTTAATTTTAAAAAAAGAGTTGATCAAGTTCTTTTTAACATACTATTAATTTTAAAAAACCATAACAATTATAAGAATTTTTCACATAAAGTAGAAAAGCCCCGCAACTGATCAGAAAGTTAAGATGATATGATTTCTAAAAAGAATTTCCAATTCCTTTACCATGAGTTTATTATAAAGATCGGTTTCACGAATAAAAATAAGTTCATACGTTTTTAACATTCTATGACATTCACAATTACAAATTATAATTTTATAACTTCTCATTCAAATATAAATACTACCCATCAAAAGATTATCCAAAATTACCAAAAAAGTAACATAATATAAACCACACTAATAGTTTATCATGAGTTACATAAAGTTTAATTAAATTAGAATGATACTAATAGTTTAGCTTATCATGAGCTTGAATAATACAACAAAGATAGAAGATATTAATGAAATCATCATTAAATCAGAACAATTAAACCAATGATCCAATATAAATGATATTAAACGATCCCAAGCCACTTATAAGTTTTAAATGAACTTCCCAATACTTTCGATAACCTCCAATGATGGATTCTTAAGAGCAAATCAACAACACTTCACCACCACAAAAGCTCCCCAAACGTTGTAAATAAAATACCATTTATAGTGTTTCTTGAGTGTTAGGCACAACCTCATGTTAGAACAACAAAGGTACAAGTTGGTCAGTTCGTTCAAACGATAGTTGTCAGGGCACGATCCCGTGTTGGGCTAGGCATAGCCCCATGCCTCCAGGGGCATGACCCATGTCTCCCTGATGGGGAACCGTACTTTTGTCCTATCAAACTGATGAACAAGGGGATGTGTGCCAAATTCAACATGGGGGCGTGTTTAAGGCTATGCGAGGGGAGTGCCTTATGAGGTCGGGCCGTGTTTTGCCTTTAGAGCTCGGTTTTCTTCACTTTTCTTCTTGTTTAAATTTCTTTGGTCCATCTTGGGCTCTTGTAATCCTAAAAACATAATTTAGGAGAATTAAGCACCAAATTATCATTTTGTTAGTAGTTTTGGAAATATTTTATATGCAAAGGATATGATTTATATGGAGTTTTTTTTGCTAAAATGGTGTTTTAAAAAAATATTTACCAAATAGGTGTATTTTTAAAAGTATTTACCATTTAGGTGTAGTTTTGAAAAGTATTTACTAAAAAGGAGTTGTATTAGAAATATTTCCGAATAGGTGTATGTTAACAATTTTCCATACTCCTCCTTATCTTGTAATTCTCGTAAACGATTCTTATTCTTTAACCAACTCGTTACCTTTTATTATTTATATTCTCTGATCAATTAATCTTAATACACTTCTTGTTTCGTTTTTTCAAACAACCCTGTAACCTTTCTATCGGATATCCAAATGATAGTAAGCATTTGAAAAATGTACACGCACATTATAAACATTTCTTAAATAAAAGAATAAAATCCAAACCATACATTTTAAAAAACAAAGTCAAATACTAGAGCTTTTTTCATAATGGTGCTTCTCAAAAACCAAAATAATAATGGCAAACAAACTTTAAACTAGATTAAATAAATAAAATGCCACAAAAGTCAAAAACTCGACCACCCATCTAGATATCATTATTCCTTCGTCTAGGCTTAGAAGGACATCTTGCATGATTCTGACCATATTTTCTACAAATTCCACAAAGGCTAGCATTTTTCTTTTCTTTAAAGTCCATTCATTTCGTAGCCTTGTTGAACGAGGACGACCCTTTTTATCTCGTTTAAGATCTAAATTAGGAAGAAATTTTGCAATAAATGATGTTTGTGGCCAGTATGTTTCATGATGGATCGGGAAAAACTCAAATGACCAAGTAGTAGTATAATTTATAATGAGTAACATTTATGAACATATTGCCAACTTTCCAAAGAAATATTGGCACAAGCGCTCAAAACATGAGAACATGGATACTTAAATAGCTTCTAAATACCACATGGGCAAGTTTTTGGTGGGTTTCTAGGTAGTTGAACTCAATTGCAAACGGGTTTTGAAGAAGTCATAACCAAGAGGCTGCAAAGGTGAGTTATAGAACACCTTTCTACTTGTTTTTAACTGCTTTGGGGCTAGAAGTGCATGTATGAACGTTTTATAAAAGTTGGGTTTTTATACCCATATGTGTGTATGTGTGTGATTGCGGGTGGGGTTTGATTTTGGGCTATGTATATGTTTGATGATGTTACGGTTGTGTTTCTAAGACTTGGAATGTAAGATTTAAGCTTAGAACATGATAGGTGATGATTTGGGGACTGAATTATGATATTAAGTGTGAATTAGACTGCTCATGCACCTAAACAGTGGCCAATGCGCCCAACTAAAAATAACTACCTAAGTGTCTTATGCGCCCAAAACCTCATGAGCCCATATAGTAGTCGTACGTCTAGAAATAGGTTGGAATAGACTAGGTGTTGCTCATGCGCCCCAATAGTGCCGATGCGCCTGAAAGTTTCCCATGCGCCTAAGTGTTCCCCATGCGTCTGAAAGGCCATGCACCTGCATAGTGCTCATGCGCCTGCATAGTGCTCATACGCCTGCATAGTGCTCATGCGCCTGCATAGTACTCATGTGCCTGTATAGTGCTCATGCGCCTAAAGACTTAGAAATATTTTCTGATTTTTGGGAAAAAATGTAAAAGTAGGCTTTGACTTGGGAGGTTCCCAGGGCTATGTAAATTGACTTTTGAAGTCATAGATGATGTGATAGGTGATGTATGATGTGATGTATGATTGATGCTTATGCATGATGATGTGTGATTGTTGATGTATGAAGGTTATGTATGATTGTATGATATGTTCCTTATTATGTATTATGACGTGACTTTACATGGTGTGATTATTATGATGAATGTAAAGTATTATCTTAACGAAGTGAAAGATTTAAGATAATGAAAGTGGAACATAATGAATGAACGAATGAAAAGCCTTGCAAACAAATGAAAGGAGGTTCACAACTCATTGGGAGTTGTTAGCTCAACTGTGTGTGTCTATAGCGTGTGATTTTGGCTAACTCATAAGGGTTCATACACACAGTAAGAGTTCAGTTTTGGTGACTGCTCCAATACGTACGATTTCCTAATTACTATGTGTTATACTACGTGAGATCTTGGCGAATCCATAAGAGTTCACAGACACATAGGGAGTCTGTCCTAATGACCACTCCATACGTGTGATATGGGATCCTTGTCGCTTAACCCTAGATGAATTGCTTGGTGCTCTAGAGGGGGGTTATGCATATGATAGGGCCTAGATATAAGTGAAAGATAATAAATGTACGAAAGTGCAATAAGTACGAAAAGTGTGAAACGTGCGATATGTACGAACCAAATGATGGTGAAGATAATAATTATTACCTTGATGTATGTACGATGTGTGATCACGTGTGATAGTTAAGAAAATGCTTTAACGAATAGAAGTTAATATAATGTTTTTGTAAAACTCGAACTCACTCAGCAACGCTGACTTTTTATGCATTTTCCAGTTGGCAGGTAAGGTTGCTGAGGATGGCACGGGGCGGCTACATGGCTCGTTTTGGATGGCATCCATTTTTATAATGTTTTTGTGATGTAATGCAACAAGTATTTTGTAATTTTATAACAATGTATTATTTTACAAAAGCTATTATAATGAAATGAAATGGATGTTTAAATGTTTCCACTGCATGTTTTAGTAAGTTAATACAAATATATTTTTATGTGCGATGATTGACCAGTTGTGAGCGTCCCGAGAACGGGGCCTTACACAATGTCTCTAACCAAGGAGATCCTTGCTCGCTAACTACCTTTGAATTCCAATATGCCTATCAGATATTAGACATATCCCTTAAAAATCCTTCACCACATTTTTCTTGACAAGAGAAAAAAACCAATGCCAACTAACAAAAGATTCATTTTCAAAATTAGCAAATGTAAGAGGCAATATCTGGTTATTACCATCAACTCCCATTGCAATCATCATCTTATCTCTATACTTACCATACAAATATGTGACATTAATGCTAATTACTGTTCGAAAATGCCTAAATCCTTTCATAGAAGGAGCAGATGCCAAAAAACACGTCTGAATTCCATGTGATCTGCTTTAGTTTGTCTTGAGATACACCATTCAACTATAGTCCCAGGATTAAACATTTGTAGTGCAACTAGAAACTTAGGTAAAATATTATAAGATTCTTCCCAATTCCTAAAAACTTGTTCAATTGCCTTTTGTTTTCCTACCCAAAACTTTTTGTACGAAGGAGTATAGCCTAACCTATTAATATTTCAGCTCTCATGCAAGAATGCTAATAGAAGGTTTCGCTTTTACAAGATGCTAGATTTCTTGAGCGATCAAGCTTGTATCTAGGTTTGGACGGTCTTGAGTAATCTTATAATGTAAGCAAGTATATGGACCAGCATACTTTGTGATTTTAAACAATCCATTACTTTTAAGTTTGCTTGCACGAATTTGCCATTTGCAGCCAGATTGTAAATGTAACTTACATCTTATGCACCATGTAGTCAGTCGCGTCTCAACCACCTTAAACTGCCTATGTGTGCTGATACTATAGAGCTTGATAGCTCTTATAAGTTATTCTTTTTCATTGTACAAGTCTTTTCCTAGCTCACAAATAAAATCACTTTTACTATCAGAATGTGAAACCATTAAACTTCATCATACTCATATCAGTTCCCTCCAACTAATGTAACTTGAAGGCACCTGAATGTTGCCATATGATGTTTCATCTTTGTGTTCTTTAGTTTCTTGAGTGAAGTTAGTAATGTCATTTTCATCTTCATCTTCAATTCCAACTTCTTCATCTTCAACTTCAGTTTCAGTGTCAAATCCACTCCTCATTGCATTGTTTACAACAACAATTTAGGACATTATGTTATAATTTCATTTTGAATCATGTTTGATATAACATTAACATGGCCCGAAAAAGGTAATAATGGCTCACTTCTTATTTCTTTCTCTAGCAATACCGAGCCGCGAGTTCTACAAGTAATGTTACAAACAAAATTAGTAAAAAACTAAAATAAGTAGACATATAAAAATAATGTAAAACATAGATGTATACACCTAGATGAGATCCTTGTTTCACATATTAAACCATACTCTTCAACCTCTAAGTAAAGTTTAAGATTATTTAGTTCATGATGGAGACTAAACAGATCAAACATTATGCCAATGTCATCAGTATTTTTGATTGGGAGGGGAATATACTTTATCACTTTTCTAATACCAATCAATGGATATCTGCAAGCTACTTTAATATGGTGGTGTTGCTTATCAATAGATGTTGCATGAAAGATTTGGTTGATCAACTCATCAAATTGTATTCCATAGTGAACATTAATTGCTTTACTCGAAGGTTTATTATAACCAACTCCTTTCGGCACATCACAAATCTTGCCACCCTAATAGCATAATAATGTAACAAAGTTTGGTGCCATACTAAACATCAAACAATGATAAACATTAGTTAAGCTATTTGATGATCTTATAAAAAATAAATTGAAAATTATTTGCACATTTATATATAGTTCTAACCCAAAGAAACAAATGATTTGCAATGCCAAAATTCATAATCTAAAAAAAATATGATTATTCTGACCACAGTTAGTCTTTTGAACTCAAACATGATTTCACAATGTAAATATAATCCAAAAGTATAATACAAAATCAAATACACTAGAACATGATGATTCAAATTGAATCAATTACGGTGCAAGCATTTAATGCAAAAACTTGATACCATATCAAACATATATTATGAAATCAAAGACACCTGAGAACGATGGTTCTTTCGAGATGCCTAAATCGAACGAAACGGACAAATTGGAGAGAATTGTTTGAAATCAGTATGTAGTCGGACAAAACGATTGGTGTTCTAATGAATATAGAACTGAAATCGTTGAAAGTGAATCACAACTAGACCACACAATTAATGTTCTGTTGAAAATTAGACGACATAATGGAGATTAAGTTTTTTGATGTTTCGGAAGAGAGGGGAAAAGTTGTTGTGCAACATTGACGTAGGATATATTTTGTTTCCTAATCTATTTTTTTGTTTTATTTCTTTTTTGAAAACAAAATTAAATTTGTTTCAACGTAATTGATAAATATTTTAAAAAGTCCACCTAATTGGTAAATATTTTCTATAAGATACCACTTTGGAAAAAAAGTCGATTTATGTGTATTATAAAGCATACATAATACATATGCCTAAATTCGAGGATGATTTTATAAAAGAATATGACTTTTTCTATTTGTTTTTATTACTAAAATACAAAATGTGTAACAAATGTCACAAATACCAATTCACTTCATCACAAACTTATTGCGGATGTGTAGCAAATATAAAAATAATATCTAATTAATATTTAATTATTTTTCCCAAATGCACCGCATATAATAATACCAATAACTTTTAGTTAAGATAAAATGTATGTTAGTAATACTAAGATTTAAATATAATTTAAAAGAATAATAACAACTATATTTTAACATGCGTGTTGTTGCGGGGCTTGTTACCGATGTCTAGGGAATGATATTAACTAAAAGATCCAAGGTAATAGTTTTAGCTTAAGGGTAAATTGACATCATGTATCGGGCAACTGTTGCAGAAAAACATAGTTTGATTAGATATACACATGAATGACATTATAGCTGATATCATACATTAATACAAAAAAGGGGCAACAACCGGTAACAATCATTGTTCTTTCGCCTTTTGTTTCAGTGAGAGGTCTGCTTCGGATGTTTAAAGTGTCAAGTATTTCGTTTCTACAGTTTGAATGTTAACAGATGGTTTCAGAACCTGTTTTGCACTGTTTATTTGTGATTTTCCCTAATGATGCTGGGGTACTGCTGTCGACGATATAGTGCATTGTGCGCAGAGCTTGGTATGGTTGTGTTGCTGGTGCCTAAAATGCTTTGTTCAATTTTAACCTCTTTGAATCAAATGTTGGAAAAATTTTGGAACACGAATAAAAAGATCGGGGGAATGAGCTTTCTGCAGAAAACAAATGCCAATTTGCATTGAGAATACATTCTATTATTAAAATTTTAGTAGTAGTTTTCGTATTTGGAATATGCGCTAACTATAATCACCAGGAATTGAGAAACCCAACTCAACTTAAGAATTGTCTATTCACATATTCTCAACTCGTGTCGTCCATTTTAGCAATGTTTTATGAAAACTGAATACATGTCATAGGTTACAGCTTAAGTATTTGTGTGAATTATTATACTTGTGTTTGACCCTATTTTTCACTGAGCCCCCCTACACATGAATGTGTGTACTCTAAGATGAATTCATCCACAATTGATCCTACATAAATGGTTGAAGGGGCCTCAACAGATTTTGTATCCAATATAATAGTAGCTCTCTCAGGGCATTGTCATGTGCTTTTGTCTACCACAATAAATTTGATGAAGTCATAACAGGCAAAACTACAAAACGGGAGTTGTCAAATTACTAATTAATTAATTATCCAAAACTCAATCCGAATAGCAACACAAAGACCAAATGAATCTCAATAAGATACGAACACATATGAAGATGAATAGGAAAGGAAAAAGTGTCTGAGCAAAAAATAACATGCAATTGCACATGTTAGCTAAATATCTTAAGTTGCAATCTAACATTTTGTAACCTGGGTTTTTACATTTTCTTTCTAGTTAACTTCTGCTCATTTAACCAAACTACTAGTTTAGTGTTTGTAAGGATTACACTTAGAGATTTGTTTGGGTTCAATAATTGAATAAACTGAAGCTTACCAAATCATAATTACAGCCAACTGAAGATCTTATTGTATAAGTTTAGAGACCAATTTGATTACAACAAAACAAGACAATTCAACATAACCAAGTCAACATCAAAACATTAGAAAGTCAAAATTAGATCATGTTGTAATAATAATATAAACAGACTTACTAGTGCATTTTTGCAAGTGTGGTTCTTTTGTGTGTGTTTCTCATGGTGTAAATCACCACCCAAGAAGAAATCCTCTTTTTTGGGTGGGTTTGATTTCACCAGCCATCTATAATTCTCATTGTAATTTGTTTATCAACATCAATGAAATCATAACATTATTATTATTTATCTCTTTGTTCTTTGATTCACACACGTCCACCCATCTTAATCTTGATTTCTAGATCTAAACAAGATGAATCCTATGATCCAAGCTCAATGAATCTGAAATATTGATTTAGCAAGACTGATGCAACCAAAGAGCTCTCAGCATGCATATGTGAAGTACAAGGAAGTTACTCCGGAAGATTTAATATAAGTAAGTGAATTATGCTAACTATCCAATATTTCAAAGCCAAAATACTAATTCTACTAAAGCCAAAGATAAAGTCTTCCATAACTTCAAAGACAGTCTTCCAAAGCTAAGACTAATTTCTTTTGACAAAAGCTATAATATCTTTCTGCTGCTATCTCTGATGACTCACCTACTTGCATAAGTTGTGAAAAATCCATACTTTTATCAATTGTAGATTAAGATGTTGAGTCTGTAATTTTTCAACTATATATTTTTATCCTTTTTTGTAGTAGATAAGGATGTGCGCTATGACATGTCATAGTCACTAGCCAAAAGGCAATCTACATTTTGAGTCTATATTGATCTTATTGTCTAGATTAGTATTTCCAGCTAGCTTTCAAGTATGGCCGGCTGTAGGATGTAGTATAAGTATTTGAGTACTTGTATTTTATATGTTAACCTTGTAACCCTTGCAAGAACTTGAGAGCAATCTAAAATCATTCTTGAAAACCTACTTGAGTGGTTCTTGTTCTTGTTATCTTTGTGTTCTTTTACTTGTGTTCCTTGTTTTCATCATAATATATTTTTCTATTTTGATATTCTAAGTGTTATAACTCTCTTAACATTGTGAAACTGTTGCATTGACCCCTTATCATTTTCACAGTATTTACCTCAAATAACAAATTAACAACAAAAAACCCTAGTTTCTTAAGCTTTTAGAAATCAATAAGCACATAGATAAAAATATAGTAATTAATCAACATATATTAAATAAAAGGATCTATGTCGACATATGATGAATTCTTGACGCTATATACAAAACACTAACAAATTCATTTGTATTAACACAAAGATATGCTTATTGAATGAAAGTAATAACCGCCATATTAAGCATTGATTTGGTGTATATCTCATAGCACATATTTAGGCATTATGTTATTATTGTATCCATATTTAGATTAACTTTTGTAACACCCCGAATTTTTATAGTAACAAAAGGAAAAGATAAGTAAATAGAAAGAAGAGATAATGAGCACAAGTGGAGGGGGATAAAGTGTACAAAGTACAAAACCTTTTATTTTGAGGTTTAAAAGGGGCATGGTCGCCCATCCCTTCTTCAACCTCTTTATTCGGCTGGAAGGAAGAAAGAAGAGAGAGAAAGCTCTCTGTTTTAGAGAGAGAAAGAGGAAGAAGCAACTGCAAAGGTGAGTCTTCTCTTATATGAGCTCAGTTTCAGCTGAGTTTCGAGTTCTTGACCGAAGTTCTTGGTGTTTAGTGTTTGTTTTCGGGAGTTAAGAGCTGAATTGAAGGTGGGTCTCAAACTTCAAGGGTGTTGCTCAAAGGCTGCTCAGGGAGTTTCTAGAACCCCTCTTTATTGATTTTCACGTTTTTGGGGCTATTATGCATACGAAGTAAACATTTTGAGTAACCTTGGGTCTACAGCCTTATGTTCGAATATGATGTATGTATGCATGTTTTAGAGTGTGATTATGGGTTAGTGTTGATGTTTAGCATGATTAGGTGTGCCCTGGTATGTTAGATCTGTGCTTGGTAGTGATATAATGATAATCGGGTGATGTTGGTGGCATAAAAAACATTCAGAATGTTCTGATGCGCCCAAGTGGTTCATGCCCTAAATAGTGGCCTATGCACCTAGCATGAGTGTCCATGCGCCTAAGTGTTGGCCATGCACCTAGAGGTGGTCCATGCGCCTAAACAGTGGCCCATGCGCCCAGCGTGAGTGGCCATGCATCTAAGTGTTGGCCATGCGCCCAGACTATTTTACACTTAGAATTTTTATGCTCATGCGCCAAAAAGGTCCCATGCGCCCAATTTGGACTTAGGATTTTCTAAGTGGTTTTTAAAGGGTAAATAGGGAGATAGGCCTGGTTATGATGTGATGGCTTATGCCGGATGTGTGTTATGTATGTATGATGATACATGTATGGTGATGGTGTATGTTTATGATTATATGTATGTTCCTTATTATTATGTATGTCTTCCTTTGGCTTTGCCTTGAACGTTAGAATGTAATGAAGTATTATGTAACTAAAGTAAGATAATGAAAAGAGAACGTATGAATGAATGCATGTATTAATGAATGAAAACGTGAGAGGCTTGCAAACAAAGTGTAGTGAAGTGCACGCTCTAAATGCCTTAAGCTCAACTGCGTGAGGTTTAGCTAATCCTAAAGTGTGCACGCAAGGGTTCCGGTCTTTGTGGCTGACGTTTGGTGTTGTACCCATTTCGATGGGGGTGTAGTACCCATGCTGATGGGGGTGATGTACCCATGTTGATGGGGGTGATGTACCCATGTTGATGGGGGTGATGTACCCATTTCGATAGGGGTGTAGTACCCATGTTATGGGGTGATGTACCCCTTTCAATGGGGTTGTAGTACCCATTTTGATGGGGTTATGTACCCATGTTGATGGTGATGTATACATTTTGATGGGGGTGTAGTTACCCATAATGTTGGGGGTGAAATATGATGGTTACCTGAGTTACGCATAACTTCGGGGGTGTAGCATAAAGCCAAGCATATGTATGAGGTGAGCAACCCTTTTGTTGCAACAGAATCGGATAGCGTGCTATCAGAAGTTGCCCTGAGGTGAGCAAACCCTGTGGTTGCAACAGACTCGGATAGCATGCTATCGTGAAGTTTTCCTTGAGGTGAGAACCTTGTTGTTGCAACAGACGCGAATAGCATGCTATCGTTGAGATTGGCAATGAGGTGAGCAACCCTATGGTTGCAACAAACTCGGATAGCGTGCAATTGTTGGGATTGCTAATGATGTGAGCGACCCTGTTGTCGCAACAGACTCGGGAGGACGAACGTATGAAATGACGTTAATGAATTATCATAATAATGTACGATATAGACCCTTGTCATTTCGACCTCAGTAATCGTGGCTGAATGCCACGAAGAGGTAAAGTCTGACCGGTTCTAGAGAGAGAGTGAAGATAACGAAATACGTTTAATGAACGAATGTTAACGAACATAATGATGAAGATAATAACGATATTATCATATGTTACGTACAATGTATGATCACGAACGAATGTAAAGTGTAGTAGATTTTTGAAAGAAGGAAAAGAACGGTTTAACGAAAGAAAAGTATGTTTTTATTATAAAACTAGAACTCACTCAGCGTCGCTGACTTTGTATGCATGATAGTTGTCAGGTATTTGTTGATGCTGGAGTTTCAGGCATGGATGCATAAGCTATTGGGAGCATTTCGAGGCTGACATCCGTATTTTGACATGTCTTTGTATTTTGAGATGAAAACAAATGTTGTAAATAAATAAAATGACATGTTTTAGTTATAAATGAAAGTTTTAAATTCTGCTGCAAAACTGTATGTTTTATAATGTTTATGTGCGATGAATGACCAGCTGTAAGCGTCCCCCTGGAATGGGCCTTACAAGTTGGTATCAGAGCCAAATTTTAAGTGAATGGGTAAATTTTCAAATAAACTTAACTTAAACTGAGAATGGGACTAATGGAAAGGGATGCCAGTCTTAGTAGCTACGTGCCTGCGGTAAAGGTTTTATGTAAACATTTTATGTAAGTTAACGTTAACCAGTATTATGTGCGCATGTTATGTGGCTAGTGTGCTTTTGTGTATATTTAGATACTGATGTAGTCCAGGACAGAAATGCTTGGGGTATGAGAGTAAACTAAGTGGCTAATCACAACTGGACACTGTAATTAGGGACTTACTATACTTGACATAAACTGAGTTATTACCTAGAATGATCGTGTTGGTGTTTGAATCTTATAGTGTGTTAGAGGATGGCTAGGCAGAAATCTTCCAAGACTCCTAGGGGCAGAGGCCGTCCCCGTGTGACTAGGAGTAGTTAAGGCTCCTAAGACGACCCATGAGAACCCTAAGGTTCATGGCCGGAGCGAAAAGAATGAGAATGCTAGTTTGAATGCCTCAGCTAGGGAGGCGAATTGCTGATGAAGTACACTAAGTCATGCAGATAGTCTTACCGTCTATAGTGACCGAAGTGATTAAGCTGTTAGAGAAGGCGAGGACGGAGAGGAATAGGTCCTCGGGAAGGAGAAAACAACCGGAGGCCGAGATGGCTATCCCTACTGATAAGGAATAAATAGGAGAAGAAGAGCCTGTGCCTGAGACAACACAAGGCTGTAATATGGAGCATTCCAAAGATGCAAGCCCCCTACCTTGATGGTAATGGCACTGCTGCTAGCTGCTGCTCACCGATGGTGAGGGAGATGGAGGTTGTCCTTGAGATCAGCGAGTGCCGAGAGGACCAGAAGGTGAAGTTTGCCACTCACGCTTTTGTGGACTCAGCCCTGTGTTGGTGGGACAATATTGTCCAGGTTGAGGGAAGCAGGCTATCAGAAGGATGAGAGGCCAGAGTTGAAAAGGCTAATGATTTAGGAGTTTTGTCCTCTCGTGAGATGGATAAGTTAAGAGGGAGTTCCTGCAGCTGAGGCGGGAACGATGACACTCAGCAATATACCACTAAATTCAACGAGAAGGCACGGCTGGTGCCGGATCAGGTGACACCTCTATCACGAAAGATCAAGAGTATACTCGGCTTGCCAGCAGACATCCATAGGCACATGATCGCTGGCCGACCGGAGCGTTTAGGTCGGCGGTTTTGCCTGGGAGATTGTATGATGAAGATTTGTAATGTGACTGAAGGTAGCAAGAAGGAGAGGGTGGATCAAGATTGGAACGGGAAGCGATTGGGACGTAGCGGACACTCCAGGTAACAAAGGTGCACGAGTGGATGATCAGCGTGTGGTCATAATAACTGATGCGGGGTTTTAAAAGGTGTTACAGTGTGGACATAGGCACCCCGGGAATATAGATTGGGGAGCAATTTTGTTTCCATTGTTGAAGGACCGTACATGTGGCGAAGAACTACGGTATGGGGAGGTGTTATTCTTGTGTGAGGAAGGTCACATGAGCAGGGATTGCAAGAATCCGAGGCGGAAGGTTCGGGAGTGAAGAAGATCGAGAGGAACCTAGGACGGACCCCGATGTTGTGTCAGGTACGTTTCTAGTAACCAAACTTTAGCCTCGGTGTTATTTGATTCTGGTGCTAGTAAAAAGTTTTCTCTGCTGCTTTCTGTGCTATGTTCTTGTTAGTAGTAAGAATATAGATACGCCCTTCGATGTAGGACTGCCATAGGTAGGTCTACCAGGATATCTAAAATGATAGAAGGTTGTGACGTAGAACTAGAAGGTCACAGTTTTCTGTTAGACCATCCCTAATAGGCGTAGGTGGATAGATGTGCACCTCCGGGTGAGTTGATCAGTAATTTACGACTCAACCGTGCACGACCATAGTTCGGTCCGACCTAAGACAATGATTATGATGAGGCTTTGACCAGGAAAGCGAATTGTTTGATTTGGAAATCGACTAAAGGTAATATTAAAGTATAAGAGGGTCATTCCCAGTTGTTGCTCAGGTAGGAGAATTGACATATCGACTGGAGCTACCCGATGAGTTTAAGTGGAATTCATCTGATGTTCCATGCATCTCGTCTAAGAAATCTCAATCGATGAGGATATGATCATGCCACTAGAGAACACTAAGCTTGACAAGTATTCAACACAAGAATCAACTGGTGCCCTTACTAATAAGAAGAAGAGAATAGCCTAAAAAGGATGATGGTTTCACTTGTGCGGGTGCAGTGAAGCCTGAATGATCTAAGTTTAAGTGCAAGAGCAAGGAAGACGTGAGAAGTGTTACCCATAACTGTTCGAGAAGCGACAGTTTCATGGACAAACCTCTTAAGGGGGTAGACTTGTAACACCCGAATTTTTATTTACACAAAAGGAAAAAGAAAAGTAAATAGAAAGAAAGAGATAATGAGCACAGGTGGAGGGGATAAAGTGTACAAAGTACAAACCTTTTATTTTGAGTTTTAAAGGGTTATGGTCGTCGCCCATCCCTTCTTCCCCTCTTCATTCGGCTGGAAGGAAGAAAGAAGAGAGAGAAAGCTCTCGGTTTAGAGAGAGAAAGGGAAGAAGCAGCTATAAAGGTGATTCTTCTCTTATATAAGCTCGGTTTTAGCTGGCTTTCGAGTTCTTGACCGAAGTTCTTTGTGTTTAGTTTTTTTTCGGGAGTTAAGAGCTGAATTGAGGTGGGTCTCGGAACTTGAAGGGTGTTGCTCAAAGGCTGCTCAGGTGAGTTTCTAGAACCCCACTTTACTGATTTTCAACATTTTTGGGGCTATTATGCATACGAAGTAAACATTTTGAAAGTAACCGTGGGTCTACAACCTTATATTCGAATATGATGTATGCATGCATGTTTTAGAGTATGATTATGGGTTAGGTTGATGTTAGCATGCTTAGGTGCCCTGGTATGTTATATTTGTGCTTGGGTATTGATAGAATGATAATCGAGTGATGTTGGTGGCATAGAAAACATTCAAATTTTTGATGAGCCCAAGTGGTTCATGCACCTAACAGTGCCCATGCGCGCCCAGTATGAACCATGCGCCCAGAGGTGGTCCATGCGCCTAAACAGTGGCCCATGCGCCTAAACAGTGGCCCATGCGCCCAACATGAGTGGCCATGCGTCTAAGTGTTGGCCCTACGCCTAAAGTGCCCATGCGCCCAGACTGTTTTACACTTAGAATTTTTATGCTCATGCGCCAAAAGGTCCCATGCGCCTAATTTGGACTTAGGATTTTCTAAGTGTTTTTAAGGGGAATATGAGAAGATAGGCCTGGTTATGATGTGATGGCTTATGCTGGATGGTGTTATGTATGTATGATGATACCTGTATGTGATGGCGTATGTTTATGATTATGTGTATGTTCCTTATTATGTATGTATATATTCCCTTGGCTTTGCATTGAACGTTAATGAATGTAATTAAAGTATTATGTAACGTAAAGTGGAAGATAGAAAGAGGAACGTAATGAGGAATGCAGTAAGAATGAATGTGAATGAAAACTGGAGGCTTGCAAAGCAAAGTGGTGAAGTGCACGGCTCTAAATGCCTTAGCTCAACCGCGTGAGGTTTAGCTAATCCTAAAGTGTTCACGCAAGGGTTCCAATCTTTGTGCTGACCTTCGGTGATGTACCCATTCAATGGGGGTGATGTACCCATGTTGATGGGGTGAGGTACCCATTTTTGAGGGGGTGTAGTACCCTATTGATGGGGTGATGGACCTA
Source organism: Flaveria trinervia (assembly GCA_025506515.1). Taxonomy (NCBI): domain Eukaryota; kingdom Viridiplantae; phylum Streptophyta; class Magnoliopsida; order Asterales; family Asteraceae; genus Flaveria; species Flaveria trinervia. Next base: position 20,719 of record JACCIX010000065.1, read on the forward strand.
TTGCGATAGGGGTGTAGTACCCATGTTGATGGTGATGTACCCTGTTGATGGGGGTGATGTACCCATTTCGATAGGGGTTAGTTACCCATAATTTAGGGTGAAATATATGATGGTTACCCGAGTTACGCATACTTCGGGGGTGTAGCATAAACAAGCTTGTGTTGTGTGTTGAGTGACAACCCTGTTGTTGCAACAGACTTGGATGCGTCCTATCGTGAAGTTCCCTGAGGTGAGCAACCATGTGTTTGCAACAGACTCGGATAGCAGGCTATCGTGCAGTTGCCCCGAGGTGAGCAACCCTTGTTTTGCATTGCAAAAAGAAAGTCGGGTCAGCGTGCTATCGTGAGATTGGCAATGAGGTAGCAACCCGAATGGTTGCAACAGACTCGGATAGCATGCAATCGTTGGATTGCTAATGAGTGAGCACCCTGTTGTTGCATAGACTCGGAGGACAAACGTATGAATGGTCGTTAATGAATTATGTGGCTAATAATGTACGATACAGACCCTTGTCATTCGATCTCAGTAATCGTGGCTGAGTGCCACGAAGAGGGTAAGTCTGACCAGTTCTAGGGAAGAAGGTGAGAAGTACACACACATGGACTTGAAATGAACGAATGTTAACAGAATGTATTACAATAATAGTGAGATTATCTGTATGTACGTATGATGTATGATCACAAACGAATTTAAGTGTAGTATGTTTTGAGAGAAGTAAAAGAACGGTTTTTGTTGATACATGTATGTCCCTAGATCGTGATATGTGATGTATAGATCTTGTTTGGTATGATTAATGAACTGATGTTGATAGTCTGTGGTTATAACGTTTAATAGTTCATTATGAGTCGTAAATGAATTGATTGAGTTTATGATTACTTGAATGATTACATATAATATTATATTAATTAACAAAACATTCAAACTTAACTTAATGAAGTTCCCATGCGAATGGCTCATGCGAATGAACCATAAGCATAAAGAACCTCATACGATTGACTCAGTCGCACGACTGAACCAGGAGACTGGATCAGTCGTACGACTGGAACATAAGATTGGCTCAACTGCACGACTGAACACTCAGTCGCACGAATGAACCAACCGCATGGTTCAATCGCACGACTGAACCAAACTAATGGTTCAGTCGCACGATTGAAGAGTGCCAACTATAAATACAACTCAATTCGTGAAAAACAGGAGATTCGTTCAAGTTCAATTCCATACGAACCCTAGCCGTCCAGAAACCTTCCAAATCGTTCTCCAAGTTCTTAGAACACATTAGATCGATTCCTTATCGATTTCTAACGTTAGTTTCAATCCTTGATTGATTCTTCGTGTGTTCTCACTGATTGGATCGCCAATCAAATAGGATTCCGCACTATTGATCCGGTATACACGTGGTCTCTAGGTATTTCAGTCGAATACCAGGTCCTAACAAGTGGTATCAGAGCAATTGGCTCTTGATTACGTGTTGATTCAATCAAGATTGCATAAAGTTTGTGTTTTTACACTAAAAACGCAATCTTTGGCATCAAAAGTGATCTTGGAAGTTCCCTGCTCATCGACGTTTGGTTTCTACGGACTCAGGCAATCAGAACTTGTAAAATTTCGAGTTTTTACGGCTGAAAACTGTCAAACCTAGAAATTTTTCAAAACAGCGGCTTCATTCGTACGACTGACCCATTCGTACTACTCATACGCACGATTGGACCTAGTCGCACCTTCATTCGGCCGATTGAACCATTCGTTCGCATAGCTCATACGTACCAGATTCATTCGCACGACTGAACCAATCGCCCAGTTCATTCGCACGATTGAACCAATCGCAGAGCTTATACGCACGATTAGCTCAGTCGCATCCTTCAGTCACATCAGTAAAAGTTTGTTTGATTAGATTATAAGTTTGTTCATCATGGAAGATCAGATGTCAGCCTTTACTGCTGGGAAAGACTCAAGGATACAGAATCTGTTGCTGCTTGAGAGTGAGGTGGGGAATCACAATAAACCACCAAAGCTCTTGACTTTAGATGAGTTTCCCCTGGAAACAACGTTTTGAGATCTACCTTAATGGAGTAGATCCTAATCTGTGGGAAGCCATTGAGACAGGTTATAGTACACCGGTGGGAGCTGATGGGGTTAAACTAACATTAAGCGGGATGACCGACGCACAAAAGTAAAGTACAATGCAGAGAAAGAGTTATGCATTGATCACTCAGTCGATCCCCAAAGACATATTCCACCCTATTCCGAGAACAAGCAATCCAAAAACTGTGGGATGCGCTAGAGAAGAGATATTGAATGCATCATTGAAATCAAGTCAAAGGAGTTAAAGAAGGAATTCGATAACTTCTCTTCAATTGGTAATGAAAGCTTGACGACGTCATAGATAGATTCTACACTTGATGAGCGAATTGCATACCCATGGAGTGGTTACTACCATGGAAGAAAAAGTAAGCAACTTCGCAGACGGGTTGCCGGATAAGTGGCTACATTTGTTCTAACCTGAGACAGAATGGTATCCTTGTAAAGCTGGATATAATGACTTCATTCTTAAGTTGCGCGAAGAAGCACTAAGGATAAGTATAGAGCTCAGAAGTCTTCGTACACACAAAATCCAGCTTTATACAACCCACACCTCAAGCAAAGGCATCTGGAGCACCTCTCCAGACTGCTTTTGTGTCTAGCTCGTCAGGTCCTTCACATGCCCTCTACTTCTGGATCAGACACCTCTGGGTCATCATGTACCCATCATATTGGATCAGAAGCTAACGCTACTAAACTGAAGACCGAGAACTTCGTTAATGTGACCGTGGAAATAGCACGAGAGCATATGGATCTCCTAGCAGCAGTGGTTCATTCATATGATGGACTCGTTGCTGGGAAGATTGGAAACTGCCATCTAGCAGATGAGGACTACGAGCAGGTGGATGAGATGGAGCTCGAAAGAATGGATATAATGTGGGCCTTAGCAAGTGCTGTTCGAAGGGCGAAAAAGTTTGTGAAAAGACTGGACAGACTTGGTTGCTACTAAGGGACACCACCCTTGGCTTCGACAAGAGTAAAGTGACCTGCTTTAACTGTGGTGAGAAGGGCACTTCAAACGAGAATGTGTCAAGCCAAAGAAGACGGGAATGGACCCGTCTCATCATTTACTCGCCAGGACAAGCAACCCTCTAATTCTACTTCATCAAACAAGGACCCTAAAGCACTAACTGCTCATGATGATGAAGGACAGGATTGGAGTTTCAGGTTTGTCTCCCAGGAGAATCTAACATTGCCAGTGTCGAGGACATTGACGATGATTCTGCGAGTGAAGGTGATATAGCAGTTGAAATTGCAATGTCACATAGTGAAGAAACAACTGCAGCCGAGGTCAGCTACAAGCCAAATGAGGAAGTTTCCACCTCAGAGACAGAAAGCCAGAGTCGACAGAAAGAAAATCATGATGCGGCTCTGATGGCTAATACTTCTGGACCAACTCAGGTAAGTACCACTGACCGACTTTTTAATAACCATGCTTGTTCGGATTGTGGACACGTTTAGGAAGAGCATAGATGACAAATTTGCTAGGTTATTAGACCATAATGATAACTTAGTAAAAGATTTACGTCTGTGTACTGAGGCAAATAGAGTGCTAAAACAAAATGAGCAGTGTTATAAAGAAAAGATAGACCTATTGACCAAACAACTTAGGGAAACTGAAGTAGTGGCTTTTAACCAAGCAACGACATTAGGTACTATCTTAACTCCCTAGAAGACACTAAGAAACAAAGAGCAGTTTTAGAAGTCGAAGTTAATTCATTAAACAGAAACTGCATAGTTGGACTAGTTCTTCACACATAGTTCAACACTTAGTAAGAGAAAGGAATAACGGGGAGGGATTAGGCTACAAAGTGGTTCCACCACCACCTGAGACCTTGATGAACACCAAGTCTAGACCAGTAAATAATAACCCCATCAGGATCATGTGGTGACCACTCCTCTTGTTACTGATCCAGACACCTCATGTTCATCTACTGAATCTGGTAAGAAACAAAAGGAGGCCACTTCAAAGGCAAAGGTAAATTGCCATGTGTTAACCTGGAAAATGAATTTGAAAAAGTTAATTATAGTCAGGGTCAATAGAGTCAAATCAGAACCTAAAAGGACTTCAAATGTTACTTTTTCACATGCTTCAAGTCAAAAACCAGCTAACCAAAAAGGAAACAGGTTAAATCAGTAAATTTGTTATACCAGAGAAAACATCAAACATCCAAGAGTCAAAAACTAAAGTGATTGATGTTACTAGAGTGTCACGCACTTCTCCACAAGAAAGTCTACTCATAAAGTTGATAGCAGGTCATGCTACAACTGTGGAGAATGTGGACACATTGCTTCCGACTGTCATTTCTATCAGACACCTGAGAGAGATTGATCTTCTGGCTCTAGACTAGGTCTTCTAAGCGGAGTTCTCTAACTCCACCTAAAAGAGCAAGTGACCCTAAAGTCCAACCCTGTAAGCCAGACGACTGTTTATCATAAACAGGCACTGCATAAATCTGGCTTATGGAAAGAAAAATCCACCCTCGTGTCTGATACTGATAACAAGAAAGAACCTGAGCTACCCTCACCTTCTAAGGGCAATGGGTGGAGTTTATGATGTGTGATGCCTCAGGGAAACCCAAGACAGTCAAAGCTTGGGTTCCTAACCTAAACTGATTCTTTTACTTTGTATGCGCAGGGTGCTCTATAATAGTGCTGACACTAACACGGGATTATAGACGCGGAGCATCCAGGCACATGACGGAAATAGCGCCTTTTTATCTAACGTCAAACAAATAAAAGGAGGGCATGTTTCCTTTGCAGGAAACAAAGGCTATGTCAGCTCAGGGAGAAGTGGGAAATCAGAAAGTTAAGTTTGATAAAGTGAACTACGTTCAACAACTTCAGAACAACTTACTTTCTGTGTCCCAATCTGTGATAAAGGATTTAAAGTCATCTTCGATAATCAGAAGTGTTACGTGCTGAAGAAAGAATATATGATCCCAGAAGACCAAGTTCTGATGACTGCTACAAGATATAAAGACCTTTATGTCTTGGATCTGTCAACAGCTGCCACAACGGATCATGAGGTTCAGTGTTTCTAATCTAAAGCTACTGAGAAGGATTCCATCTCCTGGCATCGGAGAATGGGACACATTAGTCAAAGGAAGATGAATCATTTGATTCAGAAGGATTTAGTTAGAGGAGGGAATGTCAAGAACTTCCAACTTCCTGACTTTTGTGTAGCTTGCAAGAAGGGCAAACAGACAAAGAAGTCTCATAAGAAAAGAAAGTTCATTCAATAGAACTTCCTCTTGAGCTTCTTCACATGGATCTGTTCGGTCCAGTTAGTACAAGGAGCATCGCAGGCGACGCGTACTGTTATGTGGTCACTGATGACTACTCAAGGTTCACTTGGGTAATGTTTCTGAAATCAAAATCAGAAACTTTGGAGACATTCAAAGAATTAGTAACCACACTGGAATCACTCTACAAGCTCAAAGTTCGACAAATACGCTCAGACAACGGACAGAATTCAAGAATCAAGGGATGGAGGCATACTGCAAGGAAAAGGGAATTGTGCATCAATTCACCTCTGCCTACACACCTCAGATGAATGGAGTTGCTGAGAGAAAGAACAGGAGCTTGATAGAAACAGCCAGGACTATGCTGGCAGATCGAAACTGCCTATCCAATTCTGGAACGAGGCAGTGCAAATGCTTGCTATACACTGAACAGGTCCTAATAGTCAAGCGCCACGGAAAGACATGTTATGAGCTACTTCAAAGACGCAAACCGAATTTGGAGTATCTTGAACCTTTTGGCGCACCGTGTACACTTCTGAAGAAGACACAAGAAGGAAAATTCAGCGAGAAGGCAGTTGAAGGAATTTTTCTGGGATACAACATACCGAACAAGCGAGTTTACAATAACTCAACGGGTCTTGTAGAAGTGTGGTGTAACGTCGACGTTCAGAGATATACCACACCCCTACAGGCAAAGGACCTGCATACTTCTTCGATTATGATGGATTCTTCAAATCCTTCAACATCTCTTTCTCCCTCGGATGATGAGTTAGCTACTAGGATGATGTATGATATACTAAACACTCCATCCAGCACACAGGGCGAGTCATCTACTCACCAGAAGGGGTAGTCGATGAAAGTGACTCCTCCTCTGAAGATGAAACTGAAGCAGATGACCAGAACGGTCAGGAGGAACAGGTTCCAGTTCCTACAAGTCCACAAGCATCCCACAGTGATGCACCCTCGACTTCGGAACCTCAAACTCCAACCTCCTCAGATGCAGACCAAGATGTGCACAATCTTGGTTCGGAGGTGACTGTGCCAACTACTCCAGGATCACGACTAAACGTCTATCATCCCTTGACAATGTTATTGGAGATGTCCGATCAGGAGTACAAACCCGAAATCAGCTATACTCAGCTGATTACGCCTCAGTTATGGAGAAGGGTTACATTCATGATGGTGCTTATCGATGTTTTGTCTCACAGGTTGAGCCAAAATATGTCAGTGAAGCACTAAATGATGAGGCGTGGGTGAGTGCCATGCAAGAAGAACTTCTGCAGTTTAAGAAGTTAGTGTATGGACACTGGTAGATAGACCTAAAGGTGCTAAAGTCATTGGCACCAAATGGGTACTAAAATGTAAGAAGGATGACCAAGGAGTCATCATAAGGAACAAAGCTCGACTGGTGGTTCAAGGTTTTCGCCAAGTCGAGGGTATTGATTATAACAAGTGTTTGCACCCGTGGCAAGGATGGAAGCTATTCGTATCTTCCTTGCCTATGCCTCGTACATGAAGATTAAAGTCTACCATTAGATGTGAAGAGTGCATTCCTTCATGGTGAAATAAGGGAAACAGTCTATGTCAGTCAACCCGAGGGATTTGAAGACCCTTATCATCGGGATAGAGTTTACAAGCTAGACAAAGCTTTATATGGGCTTCATCAAGCTCCTCGAGCTTGGTACGAGAAACTCTACTCATCTTGTGAAACATGGCTTTCGCAGGGGAGTCATTGACTGTACACTGTTTATTAAAGAAAAGGATGGTGACCTACTTCTTGTACAGATTTATGTTGATGACATAATCTTCGGTCAAAGAACGAAGAGTTATGCAAAGAGTTTGAAGCAGTAATGAAGAAAGAGTTTGAGATGAGTGCAATGGGGGAGATGAAGTTCTTTCTCGGGTACAAGTGGATCAAACACCTAATGGGATCTTTCTACATCAGACCAAGTATGTAGGAGACATTCTCAGTCGCTTTGACATGGAGAATGCTTCTGCTGCTGGGACTCCACTTGCTACGAATCATGATATAGCACCTGATGAGAGTGGAGATCTTGTAGATGCCACTATGTACCGAGGAATGATTGGATCCCTCATGTATCTCACTCCTCAAGACCTGATATCATGTATGCTACATGTTTATGTTCCAGAGATCAGGCTAAACCTAAGGTCAATCATCTATCGGGGTCAAAAGGATCTTTCGCTATCTAAAGGGTACACCCACCCTGGGGTTGTGGTATCCTCATGATGACGATTTGAGCTCACAGCGTATAGTGACTCGACTATGGAGGCTGCAAAATGAACTACAAGTCTACATCAGCAGGGTGTCAATTCTTTGGGAGAAGAAGATATTACATGGCAGTGTAAGAAGCAGACATCGGTTGCATTGTCAACCTGTGAAGCCGAATATGTTGCTGCTGCAAGTTGCTGTTCCCAAATCATTTGGATTCAACAGCAAATGCGGGACTACGGTTTGAAATTCTCGTCTACTCCTATTTTTGTTGATAACTCTGCTGCAATTGCAGTTACCAAAAACCCGGTTTCAACATCCTAAGACCAAACACATCGGTATTAAATACCACTTCATAAGAGACTGTTTTGAAAAGAACTTAATAGATGTGGTTAAATTAATACTGATTTTCAACGTGCTGACCTCTATACAAAAGCATTTGATAAACCACGTTTTCATACTACTTCTAGAGGTCAACGGCGTTAAAAAGAAAATGTGAGGTAATTCCTGATGAGAATAATGTATAGTCCGATGTAGTTTCGTTAAAGTTTACTTTATCTTATGTTATCTGTTTTTTTGTCTGTTACATTTAACTTCATGTTACCTTGCTGTTTATTAAAATCCAAAAATAATTAAATCCGAAATGATTTTAGTATTTTAGGGGGAGAATGTCAGCAAGTTATATTAAAAAAAAATAAAAAAAAATAATAATAATAAATGAGGAGAAGGGTAACTAGCTGAAATAAGGTAGATTGTGTCTGTGATACTGATTCAATACCTTGGAATATGATAGTACACAGGAACAAATCAGAGGGATTTTAAAATTTAAGGTTTGAAAAGATGCAAAAGTTCAAAGTATAAGTCTGTCTGCGTATCTAAGCAATATAAAACGGGGAAATGATAGAAACTGCAACTCCTAAGGTGACAAGAGAAAGTAGACTTAGAGGCTGCTAGACCACAAATGATATGTTGGTAGATTCAACACAATAGACAATTAGACCTGATTGGTGATCTCAAGATCAAACTAAGCTGTTCAACTGACTGTGGACTTCCATCTTATCACTGGTTAACACAATCAAATATATTCCAATAAGGGGTAATGAGCATTTAAACGCCACAAAAGTGTGCGGATGACCAAAATTAGAGCAAAGCAAGGAAAAATGAAAGACAAATGCAATAAGCTAATGGCTCAAGTTGTTGGTGCATTTGGTGTAAAATAAAGTAAGCTGCTCTAACAAGGAGATAGGTTTGTGCCTCTCTGCTGTGCGATGGCACTGATCTGAGGATAAGCATAACCTAGATATTCTAGAATTCATTGTTGTTTGCGCCTCTCTGCTGTGCGATGGCACTGACCTGAGGACAGGCTTCTCTTTGAAGCTCTAAATAGTCTCTTCTTGTAATAATACCCGTAGACCGCTCAAACCTCTGAGGAATGTTGATTACCATATAAGTGTGGGATCCACAAATGTTAGCTGAAATAATTAAACCTAAATCAGTCACCAGTCTGCGTCAAAAGTCTGTGTATGGATTTAGTGTGGAAATATACTGACAATCTTAGTGCTACCTTCTCAAAAGTTTAACTCAATGTGAAGATCTAAGAGTTTCAGTATGATTTCCTTAAGTTGCTAACGACTCTGGATGAATACCGAGAATTTAAGCGTCAAAGAGCTTTAATAACAAGTCCCAAAATGATTTGATATTCCTGTATGATTCCAAAATTGATTTGGTCCAGATATGATCAATCTAAGTTAAAGCTGTCTACTCCTAATCAAATCCCTTAGATTTTCATCTTAGGGTTTTATCTCTCACAAAAAGTCCAAACATAAACTTTAGTTGTGTAGTTAGTTTAAGTTACTATGTTTAATTTTAAGTTGTGTGTCTGTCGGACTACATCAGGGAAATCAGAAGGGAATTACCTTACCTAAAAGGGTCATGTCTGAGATGGCCACATGGTTTTTAAAATTTAAAGGTCACGTCTGAAGTGACTGAATTGGTTAAGAGCTTACAAGGTTATTATCAAAGTGAAAAGGGTCTGAATAGTAAATGTTGAAATGACTGTAAACTCACCTAGTGTGACCCATTCGCACTAGTGGATCATGACTATGCGAATGGCTTCCAATCGGCCGAATGGACATGAACTTGGTTCATGCGACCGAATGGAAGGGGAGAATGAATCAGGAGACCGACTGAGGCTCAGTCGGTCAACTAAAGGGGCGAATGAAGAAGACCAATGAGTCAGTCGACCGACTGAGACTCAGTCGGCCGACTGAATGCGATTGACTAGGCCAATCGTACGACTGAACCTCAGTCGCCCGATTGAACTGAGCGACTGAGGCCAGTCGGCCGAATGAACCTAGGTTAAGTATTAAAGGTCTTAATCGATCGCATATCACTCATCACTCTCCCAAAACACCCCGAATCGCACTCATTACCGTTACCCTGTCGAAATTGCCTCCGATTACTGATATACTTTGCGCTTAAGATTCTTCGTTCCAGTGACGTTTTACAGGTACACTACTCCTTGAACCTATCAAAATCAGTACATCACGAACCACACTAGCGACATTGGATTAAATCAAGAACCGAACTGCAAATCGACCTAATCACCTATGGAAATGAAGCAAAATGTTAAAATTGAGTTCAATAGGTTATTAGTGACAAGTATCCGAGACTAATGGACCATTACACACTGTTAAAAGACTTAGAAGGTCAAGATTCGACCCACAGGGATCGAACAGTGGGGCAAGCGACTGGTCGTTCGAATGAACTCCAATCGCACGATTGAACCTTGCGATTGGATCATTCGACCGACTGAACCACCCGAATGAGTCCAGTCGGCCGATTGAACTCAATCGCATGTCTCAGTCGGCAGATTGAACTCAATCGCATGCCTCAATCAGCCGATTGAACTCAATCGCATGCCCCATCAGCCGATTGAACTCAATCGCCTGTCCCAAACAGGCGACTGACTTCAGTCGCATGATTCATTCGCACGAATGAATCAAAGTGACTTTCAACTCTACACTCAGAACATATGTTTTCATGTCCTATGTCTTAATAGTTCCATGTCTTGTGTGTTACAGATCAATGGCAGAAAAGTGGACCATAACCCCAAGCACAACATCTGTGCCCACTTGGATCACACCACCAAAACGGGCTGAGTTTACCGACATAATTGCATTTCTGAGACGGTCCCGGATCTATAAGGCGATCTCCACTCCTTGCACGCCTTACAGATCACTCCATCAGGCATTCTGGGAAAATGCCTCGGTGGACCGCTCTCGGGAGCCCTACTGTATCAGGAGCTCCATACTGGGCCATGATATTGAGATCTCTGCCGCCGATATTCAGAGGGTCCTCGAGTTCGGGGAGGATGCTGATCATCCTACAAAACTACATCCATTGACTGTAAGAGGATGCTTCCTAAGGCTAAAGTACGCTGGGGATATCAACTCAGGTGTGCTCAACAAGAGAAACCTGAGCCCCCAGTACAAGTACTTAGCACACGTGATTCTAAAGTGTATAGCTTCGAGGAGGGGTGGTTTTGACGACCTCTCAGACCAGATTCAAAATGCCTACGTGGCACTGGTTCTGAACCACCCTTTAGTTTCTCCAGCATGATATTCTCCTACTTGGTGGAGAATTTGGAGGTAAAGGGAAAGAGGGGTTCTGTATGTACCCCAGATTCTTACAGCTGATCTTCAACGAGAAGCTGCCACAGTTGCCCAAAGAAAGTCATGACGCAGTGGCTCTGGAAATAATGGATGATACTACTCTGGGCCGAATGAGAGTTTACAGGGGAAAGCAGATTAAGCCCAAGTGAGAGAATGATTGGCCACTTAGCAGATGAAAGCTATGTGGCACCGGGAGACGCCAATGGCGTCATGAGGACAGTGACTCCGATGTGGAGCCAATTGTCCTCCCTACTGATGATTCTGAGGAGGATGACATTGAGGATGAGGCTGTTCCATCCAGAGACCCTGTGTCTGACTCTGTTCCCTCGGTGTCTGTCTCACCTTCTGAGGTAACTGAGTCAGCAGGATTCCATCAAGATTTTGTGCTTACCGAGGAAGATGAAGATGAATCTGATGAGGAGCCATTGACCCGGACTGTGGGAAGGAAAGTGGTTCCCACAGAACACGGGTTGAGGGTTGTCGGTGAACAACCGAGAGGATCCGGAGATACAGAGACTGATCCATCATATGCTCCGGAGTCCTCAGGCGGGATTGAAGGGGAGCATCCACCTCGAAGGGAACGAGGAGAAAAAGGATGGCTCAACCCCATGGCCAGAAAAAGAAAAAACGGAAGGTAACCTTCATCACCACCACATCCCCCATACCTTCCACCACTACCACCTCTGCAACACACACCTTCCACTACCATACCTCCCCCCACAGCAACCACAACCACCACCATACCAATCACCACAGCCAGATCCGCTACCACTACTACATTCACCACCTCCACCACCACCACTAGCCACCAACCGAGCCTTCAGCCTACCCCTCACACACCTCTCGATCTCCTCTACCTCCAATAGGGGTAGAGGAACAGCTGGCAGCCTTAAACAGAATAGTGCTACGACTGCTGGCGGCTGATGAGGAAAAGACCTCTCAGATCCGCCAGCTCACCGACCTGACTGCTGCACAATCGCAGAAACTCGCAGAGCAGGATCGAGCTATTAAAGAGCAGGCCCAGAAATTGGGTGCTCAGAACACTGAGTGGACCAACTCCGAGCACAAAGCGTCACATCAGGTAAGCAGATAGAAGAGTTGGAAAAGGCAAAGAGGTCCATTTTGTTAAAAGTTAAAGGCTCAAAGGAGGAACCTCTAAAGATAAAGATGGAGAAAGAGAGAGTGATGATGATGATGATGATGACAGTGATTCTGATGAAGAGAAAACAAAGAGTGGTGTGCTGATGAAGAGACTGAAGAAGGAGAAGCAGCTGACTCTGTCTCAGCTCCCGGTCAAGAGCAGAGAACAAAGAACCGACAGGATCAGTCAGCTTCTACTTCTGCACCTGCACACGAAGAGACCACCATACAGGATAAAAGTAAATAGTGGATGTTTATGTATTTAATTACTTTTGTATTCTGTATTGAAAAACGATGTACTGAATGTTTATATTAACTTAATGCATTTTGTTTGATATATTACTAATGATTTGAATGTGAAATGTGTAAATCAAACAGATTCAAAGTACCACAGAGATGAGTTTGATATTGCTCCCCTTCAACAGGTCAAGTCTCAACTCACAATGATTCTTGATCTGCAAGGGATTGTCAGAAGGTCAGTGAGTTATACACCTGAAGAAGGTGAAATAATTCACGACCTATCTAACGAGCAACTGGCAGAAATGTTCAGACTCAATCCTGATGATATTATCAAGAATGCTCCAACAGTTGATTCAACCAGTGACGACGAACTACACGACGTTGATGAAGTTGAGGTTGAAGATATTGCTGCTGAAGAGTACCCTCAATACGCTGACAACGCGGGTAATGTGGTCCCCAATCTGGTGAGTCCCTAGTCAGTGATATGTTTGAGGTACTGGACAAGATGGAGCAGGAAGCAGGAAAGAACGAAGGAACAGCCCAAGCCTCAAACGAAGATGTATACATTCGAAAGGCTGAATGGGCTGAATGTTTTAAGAAGTCAGAGCCCAACGTGATGCACCGAAGAGGGATGCCTACACCAAGTTCTACAGCGTCAAGAAACATCTTACGGTGTCAGGCAGGATTATAGCATGGGCCTATTTTGATGATCTTAACGTTTATGCCATTAAGAGGGAAACATAGAGTACTTTAGATTTCCACATGATCTAAAGACTCTACCTGGATTTGAGCTCAACCAGCTGGCAAGTTGAAGCTGTTGTATGCTGACACGAGAAAAATGTCCGGCTGGTTTGAGGCTGCCCTCAAGAAAGAGTACCACACCAGATGGATTAACTTCAGACCTCAACAACCTACCAGGTATATTAGAAGGTCTGAGATGGATGCCATTACTGGAAAACCTAAGATTGTGTTGAAGTGGAGCCCTCCTCGCACTATGTCGAGAATCCCTCTCAGGGAAATGCCACAGGACTTCACTCCACACTTCAAATGGTGGTACTATGATTGAGAGAACTGCTGAAGCTGTCATAGTTCTAAACAAAGGGGATCAAATGGATACTGTCAGGGTATTCGACCCAATGTGGCTAACCAACTTGTCTGCTAATGATGTCTATACACTATACAAGTGGCCACTGTTCTAACACACAAGACATTGTACAAGCCCTCCAATTCCAAAATTTATACGACTTTGCTTTGCGTTTGATATTCACGCGGGAGTCACACAAGAGGACAAGTACAAGAAATATGAGAAGGTAATGAAGAAACAAGACATTAGAGAGATCTAGGTCCAAGGGGGAGTTTGTTGATACATGTATGTCCCTAGATCGTGATATGTGATGTAATAGATCTTGTTTGGTATGATTAATGAACTGATGTTGATAGTCTGTTGTTATAACGTTTAATAGTTCATTAATGAGTCGTAAATGAATGATTAAGTTTATGATTACTTGAATGATTACATATAATATTATATTAATTAACAAAAACATTCAAACTTAACTTAATGAAGTTCCCATGCGAATGGCTCATGCGAATGAACCATAAGCATAAAGAACCTCATACGATTGACTCAGTCGCACGACTGAACCAGGAGACTGGATCAGTCGTACGACTGGAACATAAGATTGGCTCAACTGCACGACTGAACACTCAGTCGCACGAATGAACCAACCGCATGGTTCAATCGCACGACTGAACCAAACTAATGGTTCAGTCGCACGATTGAAGAGTGCCAACCTATAAATACAACTCAATTCGTGAAAAACAGGGAGATTCGTTCAAGTTCAATTCCATACGAACCCTAGCCGTCCAGAAACCTTCCAAATCGTTCTCCAAGTTCATAGAACACATTAGATCGATTCCTTATCGATTTCTAACGTTAGTTTCAATCCTTGATTGATTCTTCGTGTGTTCTCACTGATTGGATCGCCAATCAAATAGGATTCCGCACTATTTGATTCGGTATACACGTGGTCTCTAGGTATTTCAGTCGAATACCAGGTCCTAACAGTTTTAACGAAAGAAAAGTATGTTTTATTATAAAACTAGAACTCACTCAGCTCGCTGACTTTTGTATGCATGATAGTTGTAGGTAATTTGTTGATGCTGAGGAGTAGCAGGCATGGATGCATGAGATACTGGGAGCGTTTTGAGACTGGCATCCGTATTTTGACAAGTCATTGTATTTTGAGATGAGAACGAATGTTGTAAATGAATGAAACAACATGTTTTTAGTTATAAATGAAAGTTTTAAATTCCGCTGCAAAATAAATATACGTTTTATAATGTTTTATGCGCAATGAATGACCAGCTGTAAGCGTCCCGGGAATGGGGCCTTAAAACTTTATAATTAATTATACATAGGGATGAATGAGAAGAGGGCGGCGATATATCACAATATAGTATCACAAATCTAGCTATCCCTCTAACAAACCCCAGCGCCGCCGCTCTCCCCTCCCCTCTTTTCTATCTCTGACGTTGTTTCTCCTTTGTCTTCTTCCAAAATCATCTCAAATCCACCTTGCTTCTACTGTTTCAAACATAAAAACCTTATACTTGTTACCCTAGAGATTGAATCTGGTTAATACGCATCATGATCCGAGTTGTTTCGCATTCATTGCAAAGCATTCTTGGTTTATGAACACCAATCCCTGAGACCTATCTCTTCCAAAGCCCCTGCCACACCTTCTGATAAAGATGCCCAACCACGTAAAACCATAATTGATGATGAATGGGATCGTCTAGACGCCATTGTAGCAATTCCTGTTCCCACCTTGCCCATACCCTTCCCTTGGGCTGTTGCAGCTTCTACTAATCAGCAGACCAACTCCTTCCCTTGGTCCATCCCACCGTGCCCATACCCAACAACATCTAGCAGGCCCAATCAAACCAAAAGCAGTAGACAAAGGCCTTCTCAGACCCAGACTGGATCAGGCTCATCAGAAAGCTTGCACTCCAACAGATATAGAGCAAGCACTTTATATAATGCATGTAGTAGCCAAATCCCATTCTCAACATGGACATTGGGGAAACTATTGCCATGTCAAACGAGCAAGGTAAGTACCATTTTTTTAATAATGGCATTCCTCAAAATATTGTTGTTGGTAATGGTGACACTATGTCGGTGCTTGGACAAGGCACTAAATACCTTCCCAAACCTTCCTACCATTTGTCTTTAAAAACGTCCTTTACGCCCCTAAGCTACTTAAAAATTTTAATTTCCGTCTATAGATTTACAACTGATAATTTTGTTTCCATTGAATTTGACCCATTTGGTTTTCTTGCGAAAGACTACAAGACCCAGACCCCTATCCTCCAGTGCAATAGCAATGGTGATTTGTACCCACTTTTGCTCAAGTCCGACTCCTCACAGCCTATACTTTTGCTACTATTTGTTCATAACTTTGGCACCAACGTCTTGGACATCCATGACAATTTCCTTCTCATTCATTAAAAAAATATTATTCTATTAAATTTATTAAACCCATGAATAATGTTTGTCAATCTTGCATATTGGTAAAAGTACTAGACTTTAATTTTATACTTCTACATCTTGTACCTCCCAACCTTTTGATATTATCCATAGCGATATATGGACCTCTCCAATTGTTAGCATAAGGGGTCACATATATTACGTGTTATTTTTGCATGATCTTACCAATTTCTTATGGACGTTTCCAATTTCAGATAAATCTCAAGTCTTTATCAGTTTTTCCAACTATGCTAAACAAATAAAACCCAATTTGAATCGACAATTAACACATTCCAATGTGTAACGAAAAAAGAGTACATTAATGCCTCTTTCCAAAGTTTCTTTAATGCAAATGGAATGATTTTTTGCGTTTCTTGTCCTCACACTTCCTCTCAAAATGGCAAAGTGGAACGCAAAATCCGCACCATATATAACATGGTTTGGACTTTGCTGTCCATGCCTCTTTCCTTAATTCCTTTTGGCACCATGCACTTTAAACCACCACTTATCTATTAAACATCCTTCCAAATAAATCCAATCACCCTCAAACAACCACTGAGCCTTTATTTCATAAAACACCCACTTATGGCCACTTGTCTGTTTGGGTGTCTATGCTATCCTCTCACACTATCCACCATTATTCATAAACGAGATCATCGCTCTCAACCATGTGTCGATTTCGGTTACCCCTCAACCCATAGAGGCTACAAATGCTTTAGCCTAGAAACCAAACAAATTATCATCTCCAGGCATGTAGCGTTTGATGAGACCACCTTCCTACTCTCTCATACGCTCACACTCACACCCACATACGATTTCCTTATCAATACCTTTTCTCCTCACTACTGGCCGGACATCTCTCTTATGCCTTCCGGTCCAAAACCCCAATCACCTCAGCCCAGCCCACACTTCCCTGTTTCCCCATCTAACTCTCACATACAGCCTAACCCTACTCCACTTACTTACAAACGCAGACCTCATCCTCCACCAACCGAAAACCAATCTGCCCAATCACACAACCCAACCAGCGACACCTTTGTTGGTCCTCCAGCTCCCTCCGACATCTCTATCACACCAACTACATCATCCCACTCACTTGTCAGACAACAAAATTAGTGCTATATACTTGTCAGGCAATCTAGTGCAACACCAACGAACTAAACACATTGAAATTGACATCCACTTCGTTCGGTAGCAAGTTCAATGCAATCAAGTCAAGTGGCCGACCCTGAGGCGGTGCGGGGTGGGTCACCACCTAGGGCTCAATCTCCTCAAGGGCGCGAAAATTCTAAAAACATTTTATATTATATATGTATGTATGTATTATGTATGTATGTATGTATGTATGTATGTATGTATGTATGTATGTATGTATGTTGTATGTATGTATGTATGTATGTATGTATGTATGTATGTATGTATGTATGTTGTATGTATGTATGTATGTATGTATGTTGTATGTATGTATGTATGTATGATGTATGTATGTATGTATGTATGTATGTATGTATGTATGTATGTATGTATGTATGTATGTATGTATGTATGTATGTATGTATGTATGTATGTATGTATGTATGTATGTATGTATGTATGTATGTATGTATGTATGTATGTATGTATGTGTGTGTGTATGTATGTATGTATGTATGTATGTATGTATGTGTGTATGTATGTATGTATGTATGCATGCATGCATGCATGCATGCATGCATGCATGTATGTATGTATGTATGTATATTTTTAAAACAACTATAGGCTATTAACAAACTAATTAACAAACACAATAGCAATTTAATTATTTTGACCTATTGAAACTAAGTGGTCATTAACGTTTTAATTAGTTTAGTCCACTACCATTTATCGAATCTAAACTCATTTAAAAAACGATAGGAGAGCCTCATGATTATTTTAAATAAGAAAATTAGAATTTTGTTACAATACTTTTGTTTATCGGTAAAACAATTATGATTGTATTATAGATTTTTTACATACAAGTTATTGATTTTATATTATATTAGTCTATTTCTTTTCTACTAACACAAGGACCAAAATATTTTGATAACTCTCGTTCCAGCTCTGAACACGTCTTTGTCGTATGAGGTTAGTGTGAGAAATATTAGAGTAGAAGAAGTCGTTTATGGTGCAACGTGATAAGCATGCAAAAACCCTTACGGAAATCACAAACTGATTCATAGCCCTTGGCTAACCCGGCCGATCCTCAATAAACAAAATCCGATACAGGAAAAGATTTTTGATAAGGATCATCGAACTGAAAGAACTGCCAACGACGACATTGTACGTGGTCCATGAACATGAACTACTACAGAAAGATTTTAATATAATATCAATATTAAAATAAAACTTATGAGGGTGCGAACAACATTCCAATCCAACATTTGGGTTAGACACGTGGCACAAAATGTTTTAATATGTTTCCTACTAGTATTTTTTTTTTTCTGTTAAAAATATTTTTACCATGGATAAATGCTTAGCAAATTTATACTTGTCTACCTCTGAAAGCAAATATAAACTTTAAATACAGAAAAACAATAAAACGTCATGTTCTAAAGATATATTATACGTGATGAACACTTGATTGAAGTTTACTATTTTTATTTTCGCTCACTCATATTATCCATAATTTAAGTTTTTAATCCGTTTCTGTTTTTAATAATTTTGTTTTTTATTATCTTTCGTTCATTAACTTAAAAAAAACAGAATATGAAGCTGTTATTTTTATATTTATTTTATTGTGAACCTTACAATATAAAATTATTTGAAAACAGAGTTGCATTTAAAATCAATTACTTTTTTTATCGCAAGTTATAACAAGTGCAGTTACCATTGTAGGATCGTAATGAACTGCATCAGTATTGAGCGAAAAAAGATGTCGGTAATATAGGAATTGGTTTTGCTATTATTGTTATGGTTTTTAACGAGTCAAGGCGAGAACAACCAAACTAATGTCATGTAACGCAAGGGGAAAACACCAAAATCGCACTACGTGGGACTAGAGAATAACTTTCATTTATTAACTATTTTAAACTTGATGGCTATTCAAACTCACATCATGTAATGCAAGGGGAAAAACACCAAACTCGCACTACGTGAGACTAGGGAATAACTTTCGTTTGTTAACTTTTTTTAAACCCGGATTGGTGGCTGTTTTTAGTTTGTTTTGTTTGTCAACACTTCAATATAAGTTTTCCGAAAATAGAGTTGTATTCAAATGAACATTTTCTTGTATCGTATAGTATAGCGAGTGTAATAATCAATGCATTAACATTACGAACCAAACCGATGAGTAAATATTATCGTTGTTGGTATTGATATTATCAGAGAACCGGTATCAACATTCGTTTTTATGTTTTTCCATGAGTTGAGACAATAACTATCAAACTAATGCCTCGTAGAAGAAATACGACCAAACTCTCCCACATAACGCTATAAAAGAACTAGTTTTGGTTAAATATGAGGGTAGGATTATAAGAAAAATGGTATTTAATATAAAAAGTTTAAGAAGTATTGTTGGCTTAACATGTATCCTTTAATCGTTTTAAAGATGATGGCATTTTGGTAATTGTTTCAGATACATCAGCTCATTGTGTCTTTTACGTTCATTGTGTCTTCATTGCGTCATATCTTTTACATCATTTGTTATATGTATTTATCATTGCGTTTTACGTTTTATATCATTTTGTGTTACTTTTGTTATTGTTTATCTATATATATATTATATAAACTTATTATCTATCATTGTGTTTTACAATTAAAAAGTACACACTATATACTTTCATCAATGTATTTTTGAAAACTCATAGTGTTGAAGATAACACATGTGCTATTTTTCTCATTATTTTTTATAATTTATATAAACTTGTTGTTATCTATCATTGTGTTTTATAATTAAAACTACACAACTATGTTATTTCACCATTTTATTTTTTAAAACTTATAGTGTTCAAGATAACATGACGATTAAAAGACATAAAAAGACATTATGCTATTTTGTCATTGTTTTAAATACAAAAAGATTAATTAGTTGTTAATTTATTATTAGGTTTTGCATATTAAAGCTACACAACAATATTATTTCATTATTTTAGAAAATACTCTCATGAAACCAGAATAACCAATAAAAATACACAATAAATTACACTAAATACACAATGACGAGATATGAACTAAAAAACATAAGAAAATTTGTTATCTTTTTATATAACAATACAATATTCATTTTAAATATAAAAAACGCTCGTTATAATAGTGTGATTTTATAGAAATATAATGTTGTACATAAAAGTTATTAACGTTTAATAAAATGGAGTTGTAAAAAGTTAACAAAAGTGACTAATTTAAAATACCACTCAAACAAACTTTTTACAATTTGATCTCATTAATTAAAAAGATTGATAATTGAGTTAATTACACGATTGGTTGCTGTGGTTTGCCCATATTGCAATATTGGTCCAAACTTTTGAGAAATTACAAGTTTGATTTTAACTATTTATCAAATTGTAACACGATTGGTCCCTACATTAACTTCTATTAAGTTTCTAAGTTAAGTAAATGTGAAAAGGCAAATATACCCTTTTATATAATAATAATAATAATAAAATAATAATAATAATATAATAATAATAATAATACTAATATAATAATAATACTAATAATACTAACAACAACAACAATAATAATAATAAATAATAATAATAATAGCAATACTACTACTACTACTAATAATAATAATAATAAAATAATAATAATAATAATAATAATAATAATAATAATAATATAATAATAATAATAATAATAATAATAATAATAATAATAATAATAATAATGTGGATTAAGAAGAAGGTTGGTGCAACCAAAACCAATTCACTTAGACAATTTTGGTACTACATGCAAAGGCTTCCGAAGCTTAGCATGGAACTTTCGAAGGTTGTAGAGTTCTTCCGAAGGCAAAGAGAAAGATTAACTTCTGAAGACAGAACTCTACTTCCGAAGTCAAGTGCATACTTCCGAAGTTCAATTCTTAGAAGAATAAGCTGAAGACCACTTTCGAAGTATGATGAAAAGAAGAAGTCTCCAAGCCTTGGAAGAAGCAGCCTCTTCCGAAGTATAAGTGGCTTCGGAAGTACTTACTCTTTCGAAGCCATTTAACCTTTGGAAGACACTGCTATGAACAAGTAGACTCAAGTATGGTCTCTGACACTGCGCTGCAGACCTCTGATACTATATGGAGTTTTCTCAAAGAGCCATGCAGTTGACCATACTTTATTCCACTGTTCACCTTTTATGATAGTACATGTTACCAACTTTAGTTGGTGACAAAAGGTAAGTCAGGGACATAACCTGATTACCAAATCTCAGATAAGACTTTATCTGAGATACCTTAAACTATAGTCTTGTAGTATAGGCTTTAGTTATAGGATCCCAGCTGGTATCAAAGTATATCCGGCTGTAGGTAGTATTATATATAGGTTCTCTTTGTAACTCATTCCACACTGCTTGTAAGAGTCTTGTATTATTGAGTTGAGAAGTAATATATAAAAGTACCTTGAAAATTACTTCTTGTGTTCTTTACTACTTTCTATATTGTGATCAACTCTTATGATTCTATCTTAATCCGAGTGTTGTTCTAGGTGAGTTTGAGAGAAAACAAAGTGTCAAGTGACAAACATCGATCCTGCAATTGGTATCAGAGCTTCTTAGGCTCTTAATTGTGTGATCTAACCATCCAAATCAACCTGTTTTTCACTCCTCCCTACAACCCACTCACTCAAATGGCCCTTAACAAGTCCGAGGTAGAAATGAGAACCATGACAAAGGCTCCCATCATTACCTCTAGAAATTTTAGGTCTTGGAGCAGGAGAATGGAAGGCTTCATCAAATATCAAGACAACAAGATGTGGAACTCCATTGTCAATGGCCCGTATAAGCCAAAGGTGGCATCACCTGGTGGAAACGGTGCCATAATAGAAAAGGCTGTAGAGGACTACTTTGATGAAGACAGAAAGGAGATGGATATTGACAGCAATGCCATGACCATTCTTATGACTGCAATACCGAACTCCATCATGGTAGGATTCGAGCATTGCACGACTGCCAAAGAATTGTTTGATGCACTTACTCAGATGTACTCAAGCTCCAATGACTCGAAGAAGGACTCGCTAGAGCAGCAGTTTGAGAACTTCACTCATATTGCTGGAGAGACTCTCAGCCAGTAGTACTTCAGGTGCATAGATCTTATCTCTTCTCTTCAGTCTGTGAAGATCACTCCCGAACTTAGAGATCTTACTAGAAAGTTCATGAGTGCTTTTCCAAACGAGTGGACATTCCACTATGTCTCTATCAAAAGGACAGAGAACTTGAACACTCTCACCATGACTGAACTCTATGGCATCCTTGATGGATATCTCCTAGAGATGGAGAGTAAGAAGGGCCACAAAACAAGTAGACCCATGAGTCTTCCTGCTAGCAACGCTTTAATGGTTACTAAAGGCTCATTACCCCCTCAGCCTTAGCATTACCTAACTTACTAGCAGCCATCCTGCTCTCCTGGACCATACTTCACTTTCCCTGAGACTCCAAGGTCTCAACAGGCTCAACACAACTCCTTTCAGGAAAGTTGTGCCTTTGTCTCAGGAAGTGGACACTCTGGTGATTTTCAATACTGCTTTGATGATCTTGAGTGTTTCAGTCTAGATGATGTAGAATACATGGACATTGTCCAATAGATGGCTCTTTTAACTTATAGAGCGAAGAAGTTCTTT
This sequence comes from Flaveria trinervia, assembly GCA_025506515.1. Taxonomy (NCBI): domain Eukaryota; kingdom Viridiplantae; phylum Streptophyta; class Magnoliopsida; order Asterales; family Asteraceae; genus Flaveria; species Flaveria trinervia. The sequence continues at coordinate 43,638 of JACCIX010000065.1, forward strand.
AAGAGAACTGGAAGGCATTTCCCTCAAAACCCAACTGCTAGCAAGTTTGGGTTTGACAAGACCAAGGCAAAATGTTACAACTGTAACCAACTGGGTCACTTTGCAAGGGAATGCAAGGCTCCCAAGACCAATCCGGGAACCCCACAGGCCTCCACACATCCCTCAACCTCAAAGCCCGCTGAGAAGTCAACTAAAACAGCTGCAATGGCTCAAGAAGTGGACTGGAGCTTCATGGTACAGGATGTGACTCCTGCTCAAGCTCTCATGGCCGGAACAGATGATGCCCAGGTATATGAACATCTCTGCACTCCAGCCTGTATAGCTAAAGTTAAACTTTATCAGTATTACAATATGGAAATCAGATCTGATATTAAGTCTTTAAACATCTTAAAATCTGATTTTAAAAGAGCTGAATCTGACTATCAAAAGAAAATTGAGGAGTTAGAGAAAATTGTGTCTCTTTTAAAACATGAACACACCAACTACAAGACTCAAATCAAAGATCTGATATCCAAATTATCTGAGGCTCAAGCCCAACTTGTCACTGCTGAGGCTCAGGCCAGGAAGCATGCTATTTCTGAGCAAAACTTCCAAGCTATTCTTACATCATCCTCCTATTCCAAACTCTGTTATCAGAATAAAGGAGGGTTGGGAACCAATGAAATTGCTCCACCACACTCCTGTGAGTCTATCAGACAACCTAGATGTGGTACTGAGGAGCAAGAGGTTCCAACTGCTGACCCTTCCTCACCAGAGTTAAAGGATGAAACAACAATAGTGGCCACCACAGGGAAGGAACAGGTAGATGTACCCATCTCCTCCTGTGAAGAACAAATCCTAACCACTAAGGCTAGAAGAAGCAGAGCTAAAGCTGCTAGAAGAACTACCAAGAAGGTGGTTGAGTCCAAGCTGAAGATTGACCCAAAGCAGAAGGGTGTCTTTATCTCAGCTAGATTCCAAGTGTTAGGTACTTCTGATTCAGGAAAGGAGTGTAATACCAGCACTCCTGTCCTGCCAAAGGATCAGAAGTTGAAGGGAAAAATTGCTGATGAAGAAAATAAGCCCAAGAAACAGCAACCCTCACATTCCCAAAGAACTAACATTGCATGCATAATGTGCGGTCTGCAAATCACATGGCAAAAGATTGTTACTACAATCCTGCAAGCACATATTATGCAAATAATGTTAGAAAAGAAGGAGTCAGGGAGGTTTTACATTTGGACCTTTTCAAACGGTTCAATTGATGAAAAAGGGAAAGCTAGTTTCGGAAGCCAGGTTGCTTTCGAAAGAAACTCTTTCTTCCGAAGGGAAAATGGCTTCGGAAGCAAAAGCTACTAAGGTTCAAAAGAACAAGAAAGCTCCCTTGAAACCTCCCCATAAGAAAATTACTTCGGAAGAAAAGGTGGTGAAGGCTTTTTCCGAAAAGAATGAAGCTTCGGAAGATGGCCATGCTGCAAAAGCTTCAATAAGCTCATCCTACAAGATCAACCAAAGGATGGACTGGAAGATCAAAGAAGATGCTACAGCCCAAACCTCTTCTTCAAATACCTCTATTGAACCCCCATGCATAACATTTGGTTTAATTATGTCATTATCTTTGGAAGAACCCAAGAACAACAATGTCTGGATTGTAGACAGTGGATGCTCCAGGCACATGACAGGGAACAGATCTCTCCTTCAATAGTTTCAGAACTATGATGGAGGTCCTGTCCAATTTGGAGGTGAGGCCGGAGGATATATTTCTGGCAGAGGGAGTATATCCAATGGTAAATTAAAGGTTGACAAAGTTCACTTTGTCAAACAACTTGAACACAATCTGTTAAGTGTTTCTCAATTCTGTGATCAAAAGCACCAAATGCTTTTCACAGAACATGAGTGCATTATCCTCAAACCAGGGATGACAATTCCTCCGGAATTGGTGCTTCTTAGATCTCCCAGGAAAGGGGATATGTACAAGCTGGATATGAACAATGCTTCCCCAATGGGTGAAGTATCATGATTTCTTTCCAAAGCGGATAGTGATAAGTCTACACTATGGCATAAACGTATGTGTCATGTAAATTTTAAGACAATGAATAAATTGGCTAAAAATAACTTGGTAAATGGTTTGCCTAAAAAGGAGTTTTTCTACAAAGATAACTGTGTTGCATGCCTGAAAGAGCAACAACATAGGACATCTCACAAATCCAAATGTGTTAACTCTATCACTACTCCATTACACTTATTGCACATGGATCTTTTTGGTCCCACAAGTATAATGGGCACTGGAAGGAAATCATACTGCCTTGTGATAGTTGATGATTTTACAAGATTCACATGGGTATTCTTTTTAAGAACTAAAGATGAAACTACTGAAACATTAAAATCTTTTATTCTTAAAATAGAAAATCAATTTGATCAAAAGGTTAAAATCATTAGAAGTGATCAAGGGACTGAGTTTAAGAACTTCGTTCTTGACTCATTCTATAACTCAAAAGGGATTGCCAGACAATATAGTGCTCCCAGAACTCCTCAACAAAACGGTGTTGCTGAGAGGAGGAAGAGGACACTTATTGAGGCTGCTCGAACTATGTTAGCTGATTCAAAACTACCTCTAACATTCTTTGCAAAGGCAGTCAGCACTGCATGCTATGTGCAGAACGGAGTTCTTGTAGTTAAGCCCCATGGAAAACCCCTTATGAGCTATGGAACAAGAGGCCACCGTTCATTGGCTTTCTAAGGTCCTTTGGCAGTAGGTGTACCATACTTAACACAAAAGAAAATTTAGCAAAGTTTGCTGAAAAGTCGGATGATGCTACCTTTGTTGGGTACTCTTCTAGCTCCAAAGCTTATAGAGTATACAACATTAAGAATCAACAATTTGAGAAGTCATCCAACATAGTTATTAATGAGCACACTCCTTGTGTTAGGGGGAATGGCCCTGATCATATATTTGATTTATAATTGTTTCAAACTATTCTAAACCTTCTTATGAGAATGTTTCAGTTGGAACAGGAGCTCAAAATGATGCTGATGCTGCTGCTGATAATCAACTGTTGAGCTACCCAGACCTAGTCCAAATTCTCCAAGAGCTGCAATAAATGACGTTTCCACCATTCACAGATCTGATAGCTTGACCATATCAAGGAATAGTAAAGCTTCTACAAGTGAATCACTTACTGAGCCTCAAAACTCATCAGGTGATCCACCACAACACCAGTCAAAAGGAAGTAGTGTTTTGTAGGAACAGGAAACTGTTAACACTACTTCACAACCAACCATTGATGATGTTTTTCACTCATTCAATCAGTCCTCATTGAATGATTTTGAAACAGCAGCTGGACAGAGTGTTCCAGTTCCTGAGCAGAATATCTCCAACCTAGATCTATCTCTGCAACTGGAAGTGATTCCTCGTCTTAGGATTCATAACACTCATCCTACTGAGAACATCATAGGGGATGTCATTAAGGGTGTGAGAACAAGAGGACAAACTCATCATGAGAATGTTTGCTTGTACTCATACTTTCTATCCCAGATGGAACCCAAGAAGGTAGAAGATGCCTTAAAAGATAGTAGCTAGCTTGAATCGATGCAAGAGGAGCTGCTTCAATTCAAGGGACAGAAGGTATGGAACCTATGTCCGCTACCATCTGGTCAAGTACCAATAGGCACTAAATGGGTTTTCAGAAACAAGAGAGATGATAGAGGTTTGATCATCAAGGATATACCTAAGAGGAAAGAATAGATTATACTGATGTCTTTGCACCAGTTGCAAGACTTGAGGCAGTTAGGATCTTCTTTGCTTATGCTACATCCAAGGACTTCACTGTCTATCAACTTGATGTCAAGTGTGCCTTTCTATATGGGGATATAGATAGGGAAGTATATGTATGCCAAACTCTAGGATTTGAAGACCCACAACACCCCAACTATGTGTGCAAATTGGATAAAGCTCTATATGGGCTGCACCAAGCACCCAGGCTGTGGTATGAGACTCTGCCTCAGTTTCTTCTAAAGAATGGCTACACTAGAGGTACCATTGATAAGACTCTCATCATCAGAAAGTCTGGAAAGGACATCTTGCTCGTTCAAGTCTGTGTCGATGACATCATATTTGGTTCTTCAAATGACCAAATGTGTAAGGACTTTGAGAGCATTATGAAGAAAAAGTTTGAGATGAGTTCCAAGGGAAAAATAGACTTTTTCCTTGGAATTCAGGTGAAGCAAATGAAGGAAGGGTTCTTCATTAATCAATCTAAGTATGTCTATGACATCTTAGAAAGATTTGAAATGAAGGATTGCAAGCTTGCCAAGACACCCATACCCAGAAACCATAATCTTTGTCCTGACCTTGAGGGGGAGGATACTGATCAACATCAGTATAGGGCAATTATTGGTTCTCTGATGTATCTTACTGCCAGTAGACCTAATATCATGTTTGCTACTTGCATCTGTGCAAGATATCGGGCTGCTCCAAAGGTGTCTCACCTAGCTGTTGTTAAGAGAATCCTCAGATACCTTAAAGGAGCACCTAAACTAGGTCTCTAGTATCCCAGAAACAAGGATTTTAATCTCTATGGATACTCTGATAGTGACTATGGTGGCTGCAATATTAACAAGAAATCCACATCAGGAGGATGTCAATTTCTTAGTGGAAGGATCATCTCATGGCAATACAAGAAACAATCTTATGTCCTACATCAACTACTAAAGCTGAATACATTGCTGCTGCTAGCTGCTATGCTCAACTGCTATGGATTCAGAATCAGATGTTAGACTATGGATTCAACTTTATGAGTACTCCTATCCATATTGATAACAACATTGCTATCTCCATTACTGAAAATCCGGTGAAGCACTCCAAGACAAAGCATATTGACATAAGGTACCATTTCATTAGAGATATTCATGAGAAAATCTGATTAAACTAATCAAAGTTGACTCAAATGAACAATATGCTGATTTGTTCACCAAAGCTTTTGATGAGCAAAGATTTAAGTATCTCATAACAGCTATTGGGATGATAAACATTGATTAGATCACCTCATTTGAAAACCTTTTAATATGTAATGTCTTCTGTCAATACAATTTAAGCCCTGTTACAAAAGGTCTTTCTGAAATTTTCTAAGTGTAACCTCGGAAGTTATTTTTATATCTTCCGAAGCATAATTTCTCAAAGGATAATTTTTCTTCTCGGAAGAGCTTTTGGTCTCGGAAGAAGTGATTGATTACATATCAGATCTACTTTCGAGGTCTACAAACTCTCTATTCGGAAAGCAATATTAAATTTCGGAAGCAAAGTTTTTGCTTCGGAAGTAAGAATTGCCTTCGGAAGACAAATTACCTTCGGAAATGTTTTACATTCGGAAGAAAGATTCTACTGTGTAACGTAAATCTCTTGGGCCCACACTGTAAAAAGCAAAGATTTTGTTAATGATGTCGGATTATTTAACTGATTTTAACCTTACCGCCACTGTCAATTCATCCACTAAACCATCACATCACCTTTTTCTTACCCCATTACTGCCTTCCCACCCTCTTTTAAATAATCTCGACTATTCAATTTCATCTTCTTACTGCAATTTTTACTGCCCTAGAAATTTCTCTCCTCTACAACTTTACCCAAGCTCAAAATCATCCACATTCACCTTTTTCCAATGGCACTTAACCCTCAGCACAACGAAATCGCACTTCTTGACTCTTCAAGAGATGCTGACTTCTCTGAAATCATCTCCCTTCTCACCCAATCACCTTACTACACTGCCCTTACCGCTAACCCCACTGTTTACTCCAACCAAATGGCCGAATTTTGGGGAAATGGTCAAGCCGAAACCCTAAATGGGATTCATGTACTGAGGTCCAGCATTTGTGGACAGGAGTTGATCATCACTGAACAACTCATTAGGAGCATCTAGAGTTTCATGATGAAGGAACTCCTACTGAATTCCCTAAGGCAGATTTAGACAGTACCTACATCCTAATGGGATATGGTGGAGACATAAGCAGGTCGACGATCTACAAGTTCAACTTCTCCTACAACTGGAAGTTCCTCTTGCACGTTGTTCTCCACTGTCTATCAAACAAGTCTGGGGGATGGGATCAGATCCCTTATGAACTAGGATGCTTAGTTCATGGATTGGTGAGAGGCATGCGATTCAATTACTCAAGATTTGTGTTCACCAATTTGATTGGGAATCTACAACGAGAAACATTCTTTATGTATCCCAGATTCATTCAACACATAATCAACTGTGAGTTAGACCAGAGCATGCTTGTCTGTGCAGCTGCTCTGACTGTCCCTCAGATGAGGCCCACCATCTTCAAGACCTTGAAGAAGGTGTCCACCAACTTCAGTAGAAGGTACACTACTCTGCTTCTAGGTATGATTAAGAGCATAGCTCCTGGTGACATCCCTGTTCACCCCACAGGTGATGACCCACACCAGCAACCTCCACCACAATGCCAACCCTGCCTTCTCCACCCATCACCATCACATATCAAAGACGCCCCAAACGAACCCTTGTTCAATCTACTCTGATTGAACAAGCCCCTCTTGTTCAATCCAAAAAGACTAGAGTGGAAACATGGGCTCCCACTCAGTCTGAGGTCTCTCCGTCCTTCTCTTTTGATCTCAATTTGGGTTTGAGTCTCCTCAGTCTCAAACTCAGGAGCCCGACACCCAAACCAGCAGCCCTCAAGATGAGTATCTACACTCTTCTGAGCAGCCAACTAGGGACAACCCCACCAAAGGCTCAATGCCTATAGATATTAACCAAGGTCCCGGGTCAGTAGGATTAACCCCCCTATCTTTTACTGACCTTCTCTTCAAAACTGATGAAGAGATAACATCTCTCCATGGCAATGAAGTTGATCTACAACATCCTCTTCAAGATCAACAGAGCCTGAAGAAATCCCTTATCTCTAGCCCTCATCAGCAACCTATAACTGAGGTGAGTCCCACTGATATGGAGGGGACTCATGCAGATTCAGCTGCCACTACAGAAGGTGCCTCAATGGACCTTGTGGACAGTGATAACATATCTCAGACTGAATCTGCGGCAACCGAGCCCTTTGATGACTCTGAAAGAGACATCATTGAGCACGGGAAACCAGGGTGCCAAGAAACCACATCTGGTGGTGAGGCTGAACATACCAGGTATGTTACCTCATCTCCCCGTGATTCTTAAAAAGAAGATGAGGGAAGCATGCAACTCCTCATTCAAGACCTTCTATCTAAAGTCTCAAATCTTGAATCTTTGGTTAGGACTTTAGAAGCAGGTTCGCCACTCAGCAACTTGAGATTGACAATCTCATGGCCAAACTAGCTGAGAAACAGACAGAGAGGTCTGTTAGGTATGTACCTGTTCAGGTCTCATTGACTTCTTCCTCTAGCTCATCTAGCTCTCGAGATGATGCTACCAAAAAGAGGGAGAATGTTCAGAGACAAACACTTGAGGACCCCAATAGAGCCACACTTCGACTTCAACTTCCTCTACTCCTATCATTACTATGTTTGAGCCATCTCAAGTTATTCTTCAGATTGACTCAAAGATGATCAGCGATCTCTACAGACTCTTCACCAAGTTTCTGTTGAAACCTCCACTGATCAGCCAAGCCCAGATGTTGCAATGCTCTACTTTGGAGCTGAAAAGCTTCAGAGGCTGACTGCACCTTCTACCACTGTGGAAGAAGTTGGTCAACCTAAGGTCTACACGGAACCTAAGATTCATTTCGAAGGGGAAATGGGGACTGATGGCCCAGCAATTGAAACAGTTGGGACAAAATCTACATCTCCTCCAACTTCCGAAGCTGAAGTTAAAGCCGCGGAAGAACAAGCTGAATCTTCTGAAGCTGAAATGGAAGTTGCGGAAGGACTGTTTAAAATGTCCGAGGAACTGATCATCACCGATGCAATCCTTGAAATGGTATCTGAGGTGAACAGCGAGGACTTTCTGAATCTGCCTCCATCCCAGACACCATCTCTACCTCTCTCACACTCAGAATCCACTCTCCAAGAACCACCATAATCAGGCTCTTCAAAAGATAAAGGGAAAAGAAAGATGACTGCGGAAGAGCTTCAGGAAGCGGAAAAGATTGAGAAACTCAAGAAGAAAGGAAGACTTCCAACTGAGAAGTTGCTAGCTACCAGCACAAAAGCAGCTGCAGCCAATCAGGAGGCTGTCAACAATAAGAAAAAGGAAGAGATCATTGACCAGCTTACCCAAATGGGAGCTGCCAATGAAGAAACACTCCTGCTACCACTAGAGGAGTTGGTGAGTCTGGAGAAGGCAACCCGGCTGAAACTTGAAGAAGAAGCCAGGTTGGCCTTGGAGAAAGAAGAAGAAAAACAGAAGGAAGCTGAACTACAGCTGAGGAGAGACAAGATAAATTTCCTAATCTCTAGAGGCTTTGATCTTCAAGAACTCTCTCCACACAACGATAAGACGATCCTCTGGCTCTACAACAAAGAGCAGGATCAAATGGAGAAAGAAGAAGAAAGGCTGGAAGAGAAAAGGCAAAGGAGAAGAAGAAGAAAGAGAAAAAGCTAGGATCACTACAACCAGGAAGCTCAGTGAAAAGGCCTGGATGAAAGACTATCTTCGGCCCATGGCTTCTCTGGAAGGCAAGTGGGTCCCGTGTCTGAGAAGACACTCCAATGGATTGTCAATGAAATAAAGGCTGAGATCCGGCTGGGAAGAGGAAAAAATGTATAGAAGGGTAAAGGGGATGACCTTCACTGCAACCACTCAACCACAACCTAAACCCTCACCCCAACCTTTCTCCATTAAAACCGAACCCTTCACCCCTGAACCAACATCCTTGCCCACATCCACTTCATCGCCCCAACCACCTAAACTCCCCATCCTCCTACCAAAAACACTTC